>JAWZYT010001897.1:17500-97500 GCA_034508575.1 Petrolisthes manimaculis
GGGGTAAGGGAGTGATGAGTGTCTGTCTGGCCTCACAATATACCCTGACCCCAATTCGCCTAGCCAAGGGTGTGTGTGTGTGTGTGTGTGTGTGTGTGTGTGTGGTGTTGCATTGAGTGTTTGTAGTCTCCAGTAGTGGTCAGTTTACATCTACCTTCTACCCTGTCTATTCATTTTCTTTCCTTCCATCCATTTATTTATTTTCTTTACATCTATTTTCTGCCTTTGTTTACATCCCATTTCTATATCTATTTATATATATTTTTTTCTCCTTCTATCCCTTATTCCCTTTCTTTATTATCTTTTCTCTATCTCTATTTATATATATTTTTCTCCTATCTCCTATTCCCTTTCTTTATTATTTTTACATCCTTTTTCTATCTCTAGTTATATTTATTTTTCTCATTCTATCCCTTATTCCCTTTCTTTATTATCTCTTCTCTATCTCTTTTTACATTCATTTATTTTTTCTATTCCTTTCTTTATTATCTTTACATCCCTTTTCTATGTTTATTTTATCTTTATTTACATCCGTTCTCTTCCTTCTATTCCTTTCTTCATTATCTTTCTATCTCTATTTACATTCATTCTCCTCCTTCCATTCCTTTCTCCATCTTTCCCTCTCATTCCATATTATAACTTCCTTATAATTTGCAATAGTACAAATAATTACAAAATATAAATATAAATAAAAATAAATAAATAAATATAAATAAATAAATAAATAAAGTATATAAATATAAATAACATTAGAAACATATAAATAATAACACAAACAAACTATACACATAAATCCGTAGGTATAAAGATTGAATGCTCCAAATAACTCACGAAACAGAACCCCAGACATACACACAGACAGACACACAGACAGACAAGAGCCTCTTAAAATAACGCAAGGCTTGACTAAAGGTCTGGCTTGCATGCACACACAGACAGGAACTTCTTTCTCTATTATATTATTATTACTTGACGAATTTTGCCAAGTAGCCTATGTTGGGGTGTGGGAATAGGGGGACAGGCTTGGGGGGGGGATAGGGGGACAGGATGGGGGGGGAATAGGGAGACAGGCTTGGGGGGGGAATAAGGGGACAGGCTTGGGGGGTGCGGAAATAGGGGGACAGGCTTGGGGGGGGGATAGGGGGAAGGGCTTGGTGGGTGCGGGAATAGGGGGACAGGCTTGGGGGTGGGTGGAGGGAATAGGGGACAGGCTTGGGGGGGGTAGAAAGCTTGTCCCCTATTCCCGCACCCCCGAAACTCCCCCAAGCCTGCCCCCTTACTCCCAGGTACAATATTTTACAGGAGTTAATTAATACCTCCTGAGAAAAGAGGTTAGGAAAATCAATATATAAACAGTATATCATTATTTTAGCCTACTCTCCGTTTTTATAACATCCACAATAGGTTTTGTTTTGTTGCACAGTTTGGAGGAACCAGTAGCCCTCCATTTGCCTCTTAATTAAGGTGGTAGCGTAATTCTTTTTTGGTACATTGGAGTGACATGATTCTCCAAACTATACCACGAAACAAACAAACAACCTGTGTATGTGTGTGTGTGTGTGTTCCTCCGCGGAGAAAACGACGCATGTAGCTAGGCTATGAACAACTGCCCTGGACAACACACACACACACACACATATATAAAGTACTATACAGAATATCACTGACCAAACCAGCCTTCGTAGCTAAGACAGATATATTATAGATGTACTACAAAATGCTGGCCAGGTTATATATATAGAGAGCAATTAAAAAATGTTTGTAGCCTAATTGAATAACGTGCACTAATTAGGCTACACTCACAGCAACTTTTTATTGAAGGGACGGTACAGTGTTGGTTTAAGCAAGCAACTAATTCCTCTAAACAATTCCAAGCAACAGGCCAAGCAACATTCTTTCTGTTAACTAACCTCTAGTTCTGTTTCCTGACAAATTTGGAGGAATCAAGGCACTCCAATGTACCAAAAGTATATTGTTTCCTTAGCCTAATTAAGTGTGATTATTATCCTTTCACACACACATTCAGAGAGAGAGAGAGAGAGAGAGAGAGAGAGAGAGAGAGAGAGAGAGAGAGAGAGAGAAAGGATTGTGTGACTTAAGAGAGAGAGAGAGAGAGAGAGAGAGAGAGAGAGAGAGAGAGGATAGGGTGACTTGAGAGAGAGGGAGAGAGAGAAATTGTAAAGGATGACTAAAGTAAGTTGGTTTGTCTCACCTCATCATGACTCCTCCTCCTTACTCCTTAATTCCTCCATCACAATCACACACACACACTCCTCCCTTAGTCAGGCCTCTTCATTCATAACCCGCACGTGGAGGAGGTGTGTGTGTGTGTGTGTGCTGGGAGGTACGTACGCCACTGTATGCACGGCACGACACGAACACGAATACTGTACTACAATCAGTCAGTCAGTCAGTCAGTCAAGCCCATATTAATATTTATAAATGTTTCAATAATAATTAACCATTTTAGCACTTAATTTTAAAAAATATAGTAGGCTACGTACACACATACACACACATACTTTCTCTCCCATCACCCTCACGACTCTACAACACACGAGTCAACACGACTGTAGCTATGAGTGTGATGCATATATAATTATTACACACACACACACCACACGGAAATAGGCCTACAATGAAAGCTATGAGGTGATTTAACCCAGTGACTGTAGGCTAAGGTAGGCTAGGCTAGGCTATATGGCTCAGAAATCTTACTACGCATCACATTATTTGAAACACACACACACACACACAGACACACCTCAACACACCCTTCACTAACACACACGGAGTCAAAAGTGGCGTTAAAACTTATCACACACGACTAATTATTAATAAAAGAAATATAATGGGTTCGCCTGAGTGTTAAATAGCACTAGGGATAACTAAAACTGACCGACCGACTGACTGAACACTTTCTCTGACACACACACACACACACAGGGAACTACTTTGTGTCTGATTGTGTGTGTGTGGTGAAGAAGACGTGAGGATGTTCAACACTTTATTATTATTAATTTATTATTAGTCACCAAAAAAAAAAAAATAATACGAAAATCAATACATAATTATAAAGAAAGTGTAAAAAAAAAAACCTGTATTTCCAAATGTTTGTGTATGATTATTATAATATATACATTTTGTTTTTTAACTGTGGCATCTTCCGTGTTATTATTTTGTTTTTTTTATTTTTGTTTAGTGCCAGACGATCTTATTTAAACAAACAAACAAACAAGGGTAAAATAATAACCTGTAAGAGTAGGCCTACGAAAGTAATCCAAAAATACAAATCCACAAGACTAGGCCTACTAATTAATATTCTGTACAAGTTTGAGATCAACTAGTTAACCATTGTATTATTAATTCGAAAACAAAAAAATGACAAGGAAACTGAAGTACTACGATTTCCTCCAAATTATGTCACGAAACAAATATGTTATCTATTTACAAACACTGGCATAGCCTAGTCTAGAGGCATCAGCAGACTTCAAAAAATTCAAATTCAACCATAATATTTACCTCCTTGATTAACCTTTGTGTGGATATTATTATTATTATTATTATTATTTTTATTATTATTATTATCATTATTGCACGTACCGTAGTATAAATTTTTATCTAATCATTAAATTTGTGAAAGCCAGCAGCTGTTTCTCTTAATTAAATTTAAAATGGTCTAGTGAGAAGTGGCAACCCAAATAATTATTATACGTACTGTTACTTATTTAAAAAAACGGAAAACTACTTACTCACTAGAAAAAGTTTGAATCGAAATGTGGCAAACTTTAATTAATAACTTTTCCGTGTGGCTGTACTTGTTGGTTCTCTGACGTTTGTAAAATCGTCTGGGGTTCGTTGGAAAATAGGCTACATCAACAAAAGTCGAATAGGCTAGGTGGTTTTCAATTCATTATTTACATCGATCTCTACAGTCATGCTACTTTCTGTCTTCCTACGTTCTCGCCTCGTTTGTTTGTATTGTTTTTGTTTTGTCAACGGCACACACATACACAATCAATCCCCCTCTCTCTCTCTCTCTCTCTCTCTCTCTCTCTCTCTCTCTCTTTGTTGTACGGTCATGTAGCCTAATTATAATCTTTTCACGTTATTTTAAGGTCATGTAGTCTAATAATAATAATAATAATAATAATAATAATAATAATAATAATAATAATAATGTGCATCACTCAGCCTAATTATTCGGTAGCCTAGCCTAATCTACACCTCATATCATAATCATCCATCACTAATTAGCCTTATGGCCATCTATAAATAGTATTATCATTTTAACTCAATCACTCACTCTCTCTTTCTAAATGAGAGAGAGAGAGAGAGAGAGAGAGAGAGAGAGAGAGAGAGAGAGAGAGAGAGACCTACCCACACGGATATGTATTTTTCTCACGTTGCTTTGAACATAATAATAATAATAATAATAATAATAATAATAATAATAAATTTCTTACCTTGGTCAATATATCTCATGACATCGACGCCATATTGGAGGAGTAGGTCATGTCAGGTCAGGTCAAGATGAAACTACTACAGACACTTAAAAAACTTCACTCTCGATAAAGTAGTAGAAGTAGCAGTAGAAGTAGTAGTAGTACTATATCGACGAACGAGATAGTAGTAGGAGTAGTAGTAGTAATAGTAGTCGTAGTAGCCTAGTAGTAGTAGTAGTATATTGACGAACGATATAGTAGTAGTAGTAGTATCGACGAACGAGATAGTACGGTAGTAGTAGTAGTAGTAGCCTAATAGTAGTAGGCCTATATCGACGAACGAGAGAGCAGAGTCAGTCAAGTAGGCTACCCAATAACTAAAGCACACGGTACAACAACTCGCTCTCTCTCTCTGCACGATAATAATAAAGATATCACCCTCACTCACTCACTCACTCTCACTCTCTTACTCTCCTTCCTTTCCCAATGAGGGCAGTCCTGTTACTGTGGTGGTACGAACTAAGTCTTGTCTAGCCGTCTGTATGTGTGTCTGTGTGTGTGTGTGTGTGTGTCTGAAGTGGTGGTGGTGTTGGTGGTTGTGGATTGGGTGTTGAATTCGTGTTGGTGGTGGTGATAAAAATGGTGGTGAAATAGTAGGTAGTGGTGATAGTAGTAATGGTGGTGAATTGGATGGTGAAATAAGAGGTAGTAGCAATAGTAATAGTAGTAGTAATAGTAGTAGTAAAAAAAACCCCACCAATATAGGGAATCATACACCATAAATACTACATACACTTTTTCAGTCATACTTTCCCCTCATATTGTACAGCCGTGAGTAGAGAGTTGCATACAGTCACGCTCAATAATAGTCAGGCAACACGTAGGCTACCCTCAAACGAAAAAGTCATCGAAAATAAATATATATATACATGTAGGCTACCCTCAAACGAAAAGGCATAACAAAATAAAATATATATATACACGTAGGCTACCCTCAAACGAAAAGTCATCGAAAATAAAAAAATATATATACATATACACATATGTATACATGTAGGCTACCCTCAAACGAAAAGTTATCGAAAATAAAATATATATATATATATATACATGTAGGCTACTGAAATGCCATGAAACAGACTACTAGGCTAGGCTACCCTACTTCCATAGACAAATAGCCTAACTATAAAGATGTTTTTTTTTTTTTTTTTTTTTTTTACTAATTGGAAAACCCCAGTAATTCATAATTAGTTTTCCAGTGTTTACCTTTTGCTAAATAATATAAACAAGCAAATAATAAGTAAACAAATATGATAAATACTTAGGTAAAAAATATATATACATTGTCACGACCACAAAGCAAGCAAGTGTCAAGAACTAGGACAACTGTGATCTTTTTAACTTCATAAATTCTACTCATGATAAGGGGAGAGTACAGTGTTGGTAAATCTGGAGCAACTGAATCCTCCAAACTATTCCAAGCAACAAAAAAACACCATTATTTTTGTTCTTCTGGTTCTGTTTCCTGGTATATTTTGGAGGAATCAAGGCACTCCAATGTACCAAAAGTATACTCTCCCCTTAAATAAAAAATAAATAAAAAAAACACACACACACACTGCTAGGAAATAATTATAGTTAACAAAGGTAGATACATTTAATTTAATACCGTGTTGATAAATCTGGAGCAAATAATTCCCCCAAACAAACTATTCCAAGCAACAACAACAACAACAGAACATCACTAGGCTATTATTATTTTTTTGTTTACATTCTGGTCCTGCTGTTTCCTGACATAGTTTGGAGGAATCACGGTTCTCCAATATGCTCCAAAAGGTGGAATATGAGACACAGTGCCAAGTGAGGTAGATTGGAATAAGGGATAGTGCCAAGTGAGTGAGGTAGGTAGATTAAGGACAGTGCCATCTAGCCATCTAGCCTATCAGACGTAAAATATTTAGGACAGTTCCGGGATGGGAGATATGATATGATTATGTATGTATGTATGTATGTATGTACAGTTGGAAACAAGAAAGTCTAGAATTCTTACACAGGTTATGGAAAGAGAAATAAAGAGAAATAATAAATATGGAAAGAGAAATAATAATAATAATAATAATAAGAGAAATAATTGTGGAAGTATGTACTGTAATGAATGGGAAGGAGGGATAAATAGAAAGAAAGATGAAGGGTGGATGAATAGATAGAGAGAGAAGGAGGGATAGATAGAGAAGGATGAAGGGGGATGAAACAGGGAAGGGTGAATAGTGAGAGAGAGAGAAAGATGGAGGGATAGATATAGAGAAGAACAGAGGGAAGGATGGAGAGATAGAGAGAGAAGGATGGATAGATAGAAAGGATAAAAGTGGGATGAAACGAAAGGAAGGAGGGATAGATAGAGAGGGAAAGAGGGATAGAAGAATGAAGGGTGGATGAAACAGAGTAGTGACGGAGGGGGTGAGGGTGTGGGGTGGGGGGTGAGTGGGCTAGGGGGGAGTAAAGGGGGTAGTGCCACCTCACCACGAATGATGAAGGGGGGAGGGGGGGGCTAGGCTAGAGGAGGGAGAGGGAGAGGGAGAGGGAGGGGGGCTAGGCTAGGGGGAGGGAGGGGGAGGGGGGAGAGAGGGGGGGAGGAGGGCTAGGCTAGGGGAGGGAGGAAGGAGGGCTAGGCTAGGTTAGTGCCATCTCACCACGAATGATGGAGGGGGGGAGAGGCTAGGGAAGGAGGGGGAAGTAAGGGAGGGAAGGGGTGAGGGGAGGGGGGTAGGGGGGAGTTAGGGGTTAGTGCCATCTCACCAGGAGTGGCATTGGGGTGTCTTTTCTAGGTCACGGGTACATACATACAAGGAGGAAGGGTATAGTCTGCACTCCACCCGTCTGTCTGTATGTGTGTGTGTATGTATGTCTCTATTTATGTGTGTCTCTCTCCACGTAGCCTGTCTCTCTCTCTCTCTCTCTCTCTCTCTCTCTATTATATATATATATATATGTATGTGTGTGTGTGTGTGTGTACTGTATGGATTTTTATGCCTCTTTTTCTGTATGTAAATAGCCTTGCACACACATACAACTCTTATTCTTATCTGTAACATACAACCTTACACAAACACACACACACCCACACACATCTTATTCGTTCCTATACCATACAACCTTACACCCACACACCAACACCAACACACACACCTCATTCTTGCCAACAATTTGTGGGAAAGAGGTGGGGGGGGGGGAGTACACGTCAAAGCAAAGTACAGCCTGAATGAACAAAAACACACACACACACACACAAAAAGCAAAGTACAGGCTGAATGAACAAACACACACACACACACAAACAAACCCTTCTCAAACCAATAGGCTACAGGTACAAACAGTGAAAGACACAAATAGGTTGGTGAGTAGCCTAGCCTATAATGATTAGGCTACGAGTATTATAATTATAAACACACATCTTCAAACTCAATGAGTGTCAAGTAGTTATTTAAGGAGGTAATACACTGTTAATAAAGTTGGGGTAACTGATTCCTCCAAACTATTCCAAGCAACAACAGAACACCATTATTTTTGCTCTTCTGGTCCGGTTTCCTGGCATACTTTGGAGGAATCGAGGCACTCCAATGTAACAAAAGCGAATTACCTCCTTAATAACTCCAACAACAGCCAACAACTATTACTTTCCTGTTAGTGTTATTGGAAGGTCTGTGATTCCTCCAAACTATGCCAAGAAACAGATGACCTTATGGTACAATTGCCTGCATTCATAACTGGTACAGGACTAGAGGACTGACAACGCTGAATGTACCAGTTATAAGTGGTGGCAACTGTATCACTGAGGCCTAGTGATGAAGAATCAGTAGCCTTCTAACCTATACCAACAAGTATATATATCTCCCTTTAAGATTGTTTCAGTGCCAACCAAAATAAAACTATATAAATGAGTCTAAATTCTTGAAACTGAATAGACTAGCAGGAAGAGTCAAGGAACTTTATGGTTTACGCATGATCCTAGCAGCCAGTAGCCTACATACATACACACACACTCACTCACTCACTCAACACACATATTGATTTACGCACGTTTAAAGTTGGAATATTACTGTCCCAGGTTAACATAGAAGATGTATTCCTTCCTTATTTATTAACGATGTTATTATTTATACATAATATCAACTTATATATACATCTTTACTATAATTATTATGTTCTTTCTATTCAGAATTAATATGAGGATGAAAGGAGAGACAAGAAGGTGGTAAGAAAGGGTGAACAGTAAACACGAATGAAAGAGAATAAAAGGAAGGACAGGGAGGTGATAAGAAAGGAGGAACAGTAAACACGAATGAAATAGAAGGAAAGGAAGGACAGGGAGAAGATGGTAAGAAAGGAGGAACAGTAAACACGAAAATAGAAGGAAAGGAGGGAGAAAGAAAGAAGGGACAGCAAACACGAATGAAATAGAAGGAAAGGAGGGACAGGGAGGTGATAGAGAGGAAGGACAGGGAGGTGAAAGAAAGGAGGAACAGAGAGAAGGTGAAAGAAAGGAGGAACAGCAAACATGAAAGAAATAGAAAGAAAGGAGGGACAGTTGAACAGGAGTGAGTGAGTGAGTGAGCTCGGGAGAATACTAGGTCACTATTTATCTACAAACCTCACTCAGACAGCTGTTCCCTGCAGGTCCACACTCACTAACTTACAACACTTGCATCATTTCATAGCACACACACACACAAAATCTCAAAAAATACATCATACAAATCACTGTGAATGCCGCACGTATGTAGTGGAATATGATACAAAATAATTATCTCGTTTACGGCACGCAAACCGACAACTTAACCACAAATTTTAAAGCAGCAGAAATCTCCTAAATATTAATACAATTCAGTGTAGCCTAAGTTAGTATGAAGCTCATAGGTAACATTAGTAAGTTTTATTTTGATATGGAGTGTAATACAAGATGATAATAATTCTGCCTTGGTTTCAAATACAATTGTTATTATATATTATTATAGGTGTGGTCGTATTTTGAGGACAAGGCGGCCAGTGAGTGATGTAAGGATGACCAACGGTAAACTGGGAGGGACAGTGGGGAGGGGGGAGGACCGGGGAGGGGTGCTGGAGGAGAGGGGAGGCTGGGGGGCGGGGGAGGACGTGTCAGGGGTTGGGGGAGTGGTGGGGAGGGAAAGGGAAGGACAGTGGGGCGGGGAAGGGACAGAAGGGCAGGGGGAAGAGAGCTGGAGGAGAGGGGGAGGGACAGTGGGTGGGGGAGGACATGTCAGGGGCTGGGGTGGAGGGCCGGGGGGGTGGGGAAGGCTGTTACCTCACCCTCAGTGGAGGATTCCGTGGTCCTCACTTCCTAGAAAATAAGTAGCTGACTCCTTTACATTCCACTCTTGTTTATTCTCTCCTCGTTTCATTTGTCATCATTATTATGTCGCCGCATTTACCTACAGCATAAATTCACATATAAATAGTATAAGCTAGACCGCTAGACTTTCAATATAACATCAAATTAGAGCATTAATTCACATATAAATAGTATAAGTTACACCGCTAGACTTTCAATATAACATCAAAATTATAACACAAGTAACTTAATTAACACGTATGGTCCCAGGAGATAACTATAATTAATTATAATAAGTAAAAGCTAGTCTGTGTATGTATGTATTAAAGAGGATACAAAATAATAATAATAATATGTTGGATACAAATCAATATTGGTGTCACATTTAAGAATCTAACCTGCGTATCGTAAAGTAGAATATATTTATAGGGTCATATGCTAGAACATCCATGGTGTATACGACGGTGTTTGTGGTGCTGTACGATGGCTCTGTCGATGTGTCTAAGGAGCCATCGTACCGGTACCACGCCATCGTATAGTGTACACCGTGAATGTTCCTGTATATACGGCCCATAGTGTGACATCATGGTATATACGACGGTGTGTTACTATACGATGGCTCTGATGTGTCTATGAAGCCATCGTACCGGTACAACACCATCGTATCGGTACCACACCATCGTATACACCGTGAATGTTGGTGTATATACGGTCCACAGTGACATTCTGGTGACTACACAATCCTACAGAAGCTGAGAGGCAACATGGTGCACGAGTTGGCAACAGTGCCTCACGCGTATGTGGAGGCTATTCACCCCAAGAGCGCGCCAAACTCAAACTCAAAAACACACACATACACACACACATACACGACTTTTCACTCTCCGGTGTCTTATGTGTGGATTCTCTCTACTTGCTCACACACGTCTAACCTCACACGTCAATACACATCTCTCTACATCACCAGACATTATATATATTGTTTAATTAATTTCAAACTCAAAAACATACTACTTCTTTTCCCTCTCCGGTGTCTTATGTGGAATCTCTCTACTTGCTCACACACGTCTAACCTCATACGTCAACACACATCTATTTACATCACCAGACTTTATATTCTTTAATTAATTACATCCGTGCACGATATAAAGCATCACTGAGTTTTGAGTCATTCACAGATAGCCTAGTAGCTTAATAAATATAATCTGAGTCATTCATAGATAGCCTAGTAGCTTAATTCATATAATCTATGTCACTGAACGTAATTACTGCCGGTCATGTAATACAAAATATTGACCCCATCACTTACCTTAATGCCATGATGATGATGATGACGTGTATGAGTGTTAACATTTCTTCTGCTTCTTCTTGTTGTTTTATCAGTAACAATGACAATCCTCACTGACCCACACCAAAGCCAATGAACGATAAGATAACGAGGTATAAAGGCTTCAGTAGTACCTCCTCTGAGAGCAATACCCTTCGCTCTATCATTTTACACCACACACACACACAGTCACCATAAGTAAATAAACCTTCCTTTCCTCTTTTCACCACGAGAATGTATGTATGTAACTTGTGTGTAGATAATAATGAATTATTTCCTGTAACTTACGTACTAGGAAATATTATACAGGTTTAGTTTAACTTGCATGCTAATTAAATTTTCATATTAGCTTATATACACCCACACCAAACAATTATATATATATATATATATTCACACACACACACGTATATATATAACTTAACTCAAGTTCCTTTGAGAATAGTCGAGGAAATTAATTATTCACATGTAATCATTTCAGTAAGTAGATGATGGATTGGTTTGTGCTAATATTAAACCACGTGGCGACATCACTATATAATAATTTCCAGAACACTTTTTTTTCACTGCCTTATAATAATAACTAATAAGGTGTTGTCAAAGCAGTCTAATAACACGCTGGTGGTGATGTTTGCGGGGAGATCATATTATCCCAACACATACAGCTACTGGTGTGTGTGTATGTGTGTGTTCCAACAAGTCCCGTTTCCCGTGTGCCGCTCGCAACAAAACGGTACTCTCTTCCAACGGGTTAAAATATCACATCAACAATAACAACACGTTAATAAATAAATAAATATGGGTTAATCCTTGAGCGCACTCACATCCACGTCTTGTTATAAACAGCTTTTAATCTCCACACGTCCATACACACCACAAACACCTTCATTCACTGTCTGGTACAAGCAGGAGAATGGGGCGAAACTGTGTGTGTGTGAGGTGTGTGTTGGAGTCCGGGAGTGTGAGCGAGGAATACACACACACACATACACACACACACACACTCGCTGGCTGGCTGGCTGAGCACTATAGAGTCATTGACCTCCAGTCCAACAAACTAGTTCTTTGTTTGGGTTTTTACACATTTTACTTCCCAGCGATGATACACCTCGATATTCCACACCAAGCATCTCATAAACACAACTATCCATAACCATTACGTTTGAGGGAGGTTATGTGTTTAGTTTGGTATATATTAGGGTTTATATGAGTGTGTATTACTCCGCCATAGTGACGTATCTCCGAGGCGCCAAAATTGATTCGTGTTGAGCAGACGACGTCAGCCAAGGGTCAGTGGCACCGTGAACCCGTCAGTAAAACCTTCCATTTTAATGCTAAATATCTACCCTATACACAATCATTTTGACACACGACACGTATATTCCGTACCACAATAAAATAGTCTCCCTTATTGCCATAAATATAAATGTCGGAAACAAGGCATAAAGATCGGAGATGAAAAATTGAACAAGGTGTGACAATTCAGGGTTTTCTTTTTCTTGGTAACTAAGTTTTAGGGTTTGGGCTTTGTAAAGTGTTCATATGGGTTAACAGAGGCACCATTAAACAACTTTTCAGTCATGGAAGAAGCACAGGGAGAGATATACCGGTTGTGTGGAGCGAGAAGGGTGGAGAGGAGAGGGCGAGGGGAGAAAGGTCAATGCACGCAGTATAAGACAGCGTGTAGTGGTAGTGCGGCCAACTTTCCACGGCACCACTACTACCACTACCACCACTACCACCACCACTACCAGCTGATTACTTATCACTATCTGTGGTGGCTTCTATGCTTGGCTTGTTTCAACCTTATAATTATGCAACATGCTGCATTCTTTGATAGGTTAAGGATATGAGTGGGGTTAGGTTAATTAGGTTATAATATATCTAATGTAAAATATCATTATTCAACTTGTTAAGGATTTGAGTGAGGTTAGGTTAATTAGATTATAATATATCTAATGTAAATATGACTACTAAAATATAATTAGTATCATTATTCAACTTGTTAAGGATATGAGTGGGGTTAGGTTAATTAGGTTATGATATTCCTAATATATATAAATATTACTGTACTACAATATATCACTCTTCAATTTGTTAAAGATATTATTCTTCAATTTGTTAAGGATATGAGTTAGGTTAATTAAGTAGTTTTTAATATTCCTAATATATGTAAATATGACTGTACTACAATATATCACTCTTCAATTTGTTAAAGATATTATTCTTCAATTTGTTAAGGATATGAGTGGGGTTAGGTTAAGTAGATTATAATATATCCTTAATATATATAAATATGACTGTACTAAAATATAATTATCACTTTCTTATTAGATAACATTATAATATTTTTATTCCCGGTATTTTAGCGTATAAATTAATAGCCTATATTAATACCGAAGCCTAGTAGTACAAATTATACTGAACATTATTATGATTAAGATATGCAATAAATAAAATAATCAATTGCTTAGCCTAAATATATTAATTGCTTAGCCTAGTGAATTACTCTACCACAAGTGTATTACATATAAATATATATATAGTGTCTAACATGGTGTAATTAATTCTATATTCTTGTTAATAGATTCATTAATTAGTCATAAAGCTGAGGTTATTTATTTATATTAGGTATTCTATTAATTAAGGGGGTGTGTGGGAATAAGGGGACAGGCTTAGGGGGGTTTTAGGGGGTGCAGGAGTAGGGGGACAGGCTTGGGGGAGGGGTTTGGAGGGTTAAGGGGGTGCGGGAATAGTGGGACAGGCTTTGTACCCACTCCAAGCCTATCCCCCTATTCCCGCACCCCCCCAGTCCCCCCCAAGCCTGTCCCCTATTCCCGCACCCCCCCCAGTCCCCCCCAAGCCTGTCCCCTACTCCCAAACCCCCTTAATATTATTTCTTTGTCAACCACCACCAGCCTAGCATATAATTATTATCTTTCCTATAATAACTTTCTAATACACTTTCTTTTTCACATTATACCTACAGGATATAGAGTGAGTGTGTGTGTGTGTGTGTGTGTTCTTAACTATTTATGTGTGTGTGTGTGTGTGTGTGTGTGTGTGTTCTTAACTATTTATGTGTGTGTGTGTGTGTGTGTGTTCTTTCCAATTTGTATATTTACAGGATTGAGTGTGTGTTATTATTATTATTATTATTATTATTATTATTATTATTATTATGTTGGTGTGTAATAATGGTTAATAATATTCACTAAAATTGTTCACTTTCATTCATTCACCAGAGTGTACACGACTTTTGTTCACGACTGTACATGTGAGGTAAAAATAAAAAATAAATAATAAAAGTTATAATTTATTTTATTGACACACAGACAGACAGTACGGTAAAAAATATTATTATTATTATATATCTATCTATCTAATTATTATCTATCTATCTATCTATCTATCTAAGGATATTATTACTATCTATCTATTACCATCTATTACTATCTATCTATAAAATTACTATCTATCTATCTAAAAATATTATTATTATCTATCTATCTATAAAATTACTATCTATCTATCTAAAAATATATCTATCTATCTATCTAAGAATATTATTACTATCTATCTATCTGTACCACGTGACTTTATTCATGTGTGTGTGTGTGTGTGTGTGTGTCTTTGCAACGGTACAGTCCAAGATATATTTATCTATTTATTTACATAATATTATTAGGTATATTTTCATTATATTTACAGAAAAAGGCAGAGAAGGAAGTCTGTACATTGTATTATATAATATTTTACTGAAAAGGACTATAGATAAAATAATGAAGTAGGTATATTTTTCATTTTATTTACTGAAAAGGCCAATAAATTAAATGAAGGATAAGGTATACTGTATTTTATTTACTGAAAATGTCAATAAATAAAATAATTAATGAAGTTGGTATATTGCATTATATTTACTGAAAAAAGACATTAAATAAAATAATGAAATAACAGTATATTTAATTATATTTACAAAACATGTCAATAAATTAAATAATGAAATTGGTATATTGCATTTTATTTACGGAAAAGGCCAAAAAATTAATAATATAAAATGGAAACAGAATATTGTATTATATATTTATATATTTACCAAAAATGACAATAAATTAAATAATGGAGACGGTACGGTACATGAATTTATTTACTAGGTAGAAAAACAAAACAAAAACAACAACAAAAACAAATAAATTATACTTTTTTTAATTAATACATTAATAATTTTTAATACATTTAATTAATATTAATGTGGTGTTGGTTTAGGGGGGTGCGGGAATAGGGGACAGGCTTGGGGGGGGGGGGTTCGGGAGTAGGGGACAGGCTTTCTACCCACCCCAATTTCTATTCTCGAGGGGAGATGTATTAAAATAGTAATAGTAGTAGTAGTAGTAATAGTAGTAGTAGTAATAATAGTAATAGTAATGATAGTAATAGTAGTAATAGTAATAGTAATAGTAGTAGTAGTAATAGTAGTAGTAGTAAAAATAGTAATAGTAATAATAGTAACAGTAGTAATAGTAGTAATAGTAATAGTAATAGTAGTAATAGTAGTAATAGTAGTAGTAGTAGTAGTAGTAGTAATAGTAGTAGTAGTTATATTGGAGTGCCTTGATTCCTCCAAAGTATATAATTATGTCAGGAAACAACAGGACCTTATCAACAAATATAATGGTGTTCTGTTGCTTGGAATAGTTTGGAGGATTCAGTTGCTCCAGATTTACTACCAAAATTATTATTATTATTATTATTATTATTATTATTATTATTATTATTATTATTATTATTATTATTATCATCATCATCATTATCATCATCATCATCATTATCATTATTATTATTATTATTATTATTATTATTATTATTATTATTATTATCATTATTATTATTATTATTATTATTATTATTATTATTATTTGCCTAACTATACATGATTATTATTTATATATAACTTATCTGCAGACAATGTTATTATTAAAACACCACATAAATATATAAATAAATAAATAAATAATAGATGTGAAAATAGAAATAGAAATAATAATAATAATAATCAATACACTGATCCCCTTTTCATAATAATAATAATAATAATCAACACCTCATTTCCTTTTTAATAACAATAATAATAATAACAATAATAATAACAATAACAGCAATAATAGTAATCAACACCCATTTCCTTTTAATAACAATAATAATAACAAGAATGGAAGTATTCAGAGAATGCAAACCTCCGCCAATGCCAACTTCATATTTGACCTTCAACTTGACCTTCAGGTGATCTTAAAGGTCATTGACAATTTCAAGGTGGAATATAGGTGAAACTTTAGGCCTTGTTAAATACTACAATAATAGCCCAGTTAGAAGTCTGTAGCTCAAGTGAGTCCTGATATATGGCTATAAATGTGTTTTAGACCTTTTCGTTGACCTTGACCTTTGACCTTGACATCTGGAAATCTAATCAATTGTTGCCACTACAATACTTGACCTTCACACAAAGTTTCATCAAAATCCGTCCATGCGTTTTTGCGTAATCCTGCTAACAGACAAACAAACAAACATACAGGGGTGAAAACATAACCTCCTTGGCGGAAGTAACAAACAATAATAACAATAACAATAATAAACACAATCTTGGAATGGTTTACTATTTATTTCCTTCGATACCAGGGATAGTTTTTGAGTCCCTGGTACATATCTCCTTGTGGGGGGTCGTGGGGGTGGGGGGCGTGGTGGGGGTCGTGGTGGTGGGGGTGGTCCTCGTCACTCGTGTGGTGGTCGTGGTCGTGGTTGTGGTCGTAGGGGTTGTAATCTGGTCGTGTGTCTTCAATCTGTGAAATAGTAGTAGTAGTTGTTGTAATGATGGTGGTTGTAGTGGTTGTAGTTGTAGTTGTTGTGGTAGTGGTGGTAGTGGTGGTAGGAGGAGGAGTAGGAGTAGTAGTAGTAGTAGTAGTAGTAGTAGTGATAGTAGTAGTAGTAATAGTAGTAATGTTATCATTACTATTATTATTATTATTATTAGTAGTAGTAGTAGTAGCAGTAGTAATAATAGTAATGTTATTATTATTATTATTATTAGTAGTAGTAGTAATAGTAGTAGTGGTAATAGTAGTAATAGTAGTAATAATAGTCATTAGTGTGAAAATAATAACACAAATTGAAACACAAACAAACACAAATATCAACAAACTAAAATTAATATTACGTATACCCCCCAATCAATCCCCCAGTCCCCCCTCCCTCCCCCCCCCAATACTCACGCCAGGATAGGGGAAGTTACCAGGTCCTAGTTTGTCAGTGAATCTACCAGGTCCCACTTCCCTAGTCACCTGTAAGTCCCCCAGGTAAGGTACAGCTACACGGAACCCTAGACGATTCTCATAACCTGTTGTGGTCACAATAATAATAATAATAATGATGATGATGATGATGATTATGATGATGGTAATGATAATAATGATAATAATAATAAGAAGAATGACAAAATAGCATTAATATCTTATACTGAACACATAATAATAATAATAATAATAATAATAATAATAATATCTTACAGTATACTGAACACAACATAATTATAATTATTATTATAATAATATCTCATACTATACATAATGTATACTGTAATAATAATAATAATAATAATAATAATAATAATAATAATAATAATAATAATAATAATTATTATTATTATTATTATTATTATTATTATTATGTTATAGTATATAATATTATTGTCTTTTGTTTATAGATGATGATTATTACTCTCTGTCTATCATCGTAACACACACACACACACACACACACTCTCTATCTCTCTCTCTCTCTCTCACCTTTAACCACCCTATCATCGTAACTATCACTGTTGCTTGAGCCGAGAGCCGATAGTAAAGGTGACACGAAATCTCCAATGGGGATGTGACCGTTCCATATCGGCCCTGAAAAAAATAAATAAACATTAGAAAATAAACATAAGAACATAATATACAAGAAAATAAACATATCAAAATAAACATAATAAACCTAAGAAAATAAACGTAAGGAAAATAAACATTAGAAAATAAATATTAGAAAATAAACATTAGAAAAATAAACATCTGAAAATAAACATATGAAAATAATATATATGAAAATAAACATTAGAAAATAATATATAAGAAAAATTTACATGAGAAAAATAAACATAAGAAAATAAACATCTGAAAATAATATATAAGAAAATACACATTAGAAAATAATATATATAAATAAATAAAAAAGTATATGTGTCCAAAAGCAGTAATTTTTTTTATGTATGTTTGTATATATGTCTGGTATGTATGTATGTTTGTATGTATGTATGGTATAATGAATCTCCCTGTATAGATAAACATATTTTGAAATTATTATATTTATACATTAATTTGTCTATTTATTTTTCATTCAAATAATCACTTTTCCAATCTCTCTCTCTCTCTCTCTCCACTACCCATTTCAACTCACCTTTCTCTCTCTCTCCACAACCCATTTCACCTCACCTTCTCTCTCTCTCTCTCATTTCTACTCCTTGTTTTTCACTCACTTCATTACTTCTCACATCTTCTCTATCTCTCTCTCTCAATTAACTCACACACCCACCCTCTCTCACTCTCCCCATTAACTCACACACACACCCTCTCTCTCTCTCCCCTATCCCAACACTCTCTCTCCCCCCAACACACCCACTCTCTCCATTAACTCACACTACTCTCTCCCTACCCCACCCCAACTCTCTCTCCCCACACCCCAACACACCCTCTCTCCCCCTACCCTACCCCAACACCAACACTCTCTCACACACACCCTCTCTCTCTCTCTCTCTATCACACTACATACCCCAAACAATAGGAACATCAATCTCATCTTTATTCTTATGGTACTTAGGTGGCGGATATCCCAACATGTGGTAGCCATAGGTTGTCATTCTCTCCAGGGCAGGACTCAGGGAACTCCAATCCAATATCGCATTTCCTGGTGGGGGTGGGAAAGAAAATATATATGAGGGATGGATTGTTAAGATGAGAGAGAGAGTGGGGGGTGTAGGGGTGGGGGAGGAGAGGGAGAGGGTGGGGAAGGGGGAAGAGAGAGAGAGAGAGAGGGAAGGAGGGTTAAAATGAGACTATGAGAGAGAGAGTGTGGGAGTGGGAGGGTGGGGGTGGGAAGAGATAGGGGGTTGTTAAAATGAGAGAGAGAGAGAGAGAGAGAGAGAGAGATCCGGAAGTAGGTAGGTATGGAGGGAAGGAGTCAACTTTCTCCCAGACTATTTATTCCCACTTTCTCATCCTGGTTTTATTCTTTTATTTTTTTTTTTTTGGTTACATTGGAGTGTCTTGATTCCTCCAAAGTATGCCACGAAACAGGACACACACACACACACTTGTTGCTTGGAATAGTTTGGAGGATTCAGTTGCTCCAGATTTTACCAACAGAAAATTTATTGGAAGTATTTTTTAAAAGAGTCCTTCAAATATTGCCACGAAACACACACACACACACACACCTACTGTATATATATGGAAGGAGTGTGTGTGTGTGTGTGTTTCGTGGCATAGTCAGGAGGAATCAGAAGCCTCCAATTCTCATACACGATCACATAGTTGTATAATTATAAAGTTTTGGATACATTGGAGTGCCTTGATTCCTCCAAAGTATGATAGGAAACAGAACCAGATTAACCAAAATGTTGTTGTTGTTTTAATTGTTGTTGTTGTTTTTATTGTTGTTGTTGTTATTGTTGTTGTTGTTGTTCTTGCTTCGTATAGTTTACAAATTATACCAACAAAATTATGTACACAACTTATAATCTCTGGTATGTATGTATGTAGGCTATGCAAGAAAGTATGTATGTATGTATGTATGAAAGTATGTATGTATGTATGAATGTATGAATGTGTGTATGTATGTATGAATGTGTGTATGTATTAATGAATGTATTTAAGAAAGTATGTATGAATGTATGAAAGTATATATAGAAGTATATAATATTATATGAATGTACGAATGTATATGTTTACAAGAAAATATGTATGTATGTATGTAGCCTATGTATTTATGAATGTGTGAGATTCTTTGTAATTCTTCTTTTCTTCTTTCTGTTGTTATTTGACTTTTTTTGTATTTTTCTTATATTCTCCCTCCTTTTTATCATTATCTTTCTCTCTTATGTCATCCTCCTCTTTCCCTTTTTTTTCCTTCTCTTCCTTCTCTGTTTTCTTACCATCCTCTTTCTCCTAGCTTCTCCTTCCTTCCTTCTTCCTTCTTTCTCCTCCTCTTTCTCCTTATCCTTCTCTTCCCCCTCTTTTTCCTCCTCCTCCTTCCCTTCTTCCTTTCCTCCTTCTCTTCCTTCTTCTTTGCTATCTTTTCCCTCAACCATACACCTTCACAAGGACCAATAATTCAGTTGCTGTTTGTTTGTATGTTATTTGTATTTCTTAAAAGGAGGTTATGCTTTGGGTTCAACTTATTTGTTTGTTTGTTTGTTTGTTAGCAAGGTCAGGTGATAAGAGAGAGAGAGAGAGAGAGAGAGAGAGAGAGAGAGAGAGAGAGAGAGAGAGAGAGAGAGAGAGAGAGAGAGAGAGAGAGAGAGAGAGAGACCAACACAAAACTTCCTCATTAATTAATCTCATATATATATTCTATTCTAATTATTATTATTTTTTATCTTACCTGAACCTATGAATAAAATCAGTGTGGAGAAAATAATTGAATTCACTCTAGTTTCCATTTTATAATGTTAATATTTTCTGGTACCAATATTAATAATTAATGGAATAGTGGCCAGTTGTAGTCAATTATAATGTTATTTAACTATTCTTGTAAATTAATATCCTTTTTGTTCAATGTTAAAGTATGTAGTTGTTGTTATCAATAACGTTCTATCTGTTATTGTTTCTTATAGTCAATCAATTTATGTTATTCTTGTAATTTCCTTTTTCATTCAGTGTTACAGTACTGTATATTATTATTAGTAGTAGTATTTCAGGGTGGTTTGTGTATTATTGTAACTTCTTATAGTCAATCAATATGTTATTCTTGTAATTTCCTTTTCCTTTCAGTGTTATAGTACTGTATTTTATTATTATTATTATTATTATTATTTTTATTATTTCAGGGTGGTTTGTGTATTATTGTAACTTCTTATAGTCAATCAATTTATGTTATTCTTGTAATTTCCTTTTTCGTTCAGAGTTACAGTACTGTACTGTATAATTGTATTTGTAAGTAATGTTTCAGTGGGTGTATATATTATTATTATTTCTTGTAGTCAATTTATATTTTTCCTGTAATATTCTTTCAGGTTAGTGTTAAAGTACTGTATATTATTATTATTATTATTATTTCAGGGTGGTTTGTGTATTATTGTAACTTCTTATAGTCAATCAATATATGTTATACTTGTAATTTCCTTTTTCTTTCAGTGTTATAGTATAGTACGGTATTTTATTATTATTATTATTATTATTGTTATTTCAGGGTGGTTTGTGTATTATTGTAACTTCTTATAGTCAATCAATATATGTTATACTTGTAATTTCCTTTTCCTTTCAGTGTTATAGTACTGTATTTTATTATTATTATTATTATTGTTGTTATTTGAGGGTGGTTTGTGTATTGTTGTTACTTGTGGTCACACGTGTATTAAGTTACAGAAACGGTCACTTTAGTCTTGACAATTCCTTCTGTTATTGGAGTTACATTCGTCATACGTCGTTACAATTCTTTTCTTCTACTGTCACATACGTCACTTGTCTGTTTATTATTTTCTTCTACTGTCACTCGTCTTTCTAATTTCCTTCTACTGTCACATTCGTCACTTGTCTTTCAAATTATTTTCTTCTACTGTCACATTCGTCACTTGTCTTCCTTCCTTTTACTGTCACATTCGTCACTAGTCTTCTTTTCTTCTACTGTCACATTCGTCACTTGTCTTCCTTCTACTATCAAAGGAGTCACATTAATTCGTCTTCCTATCGACGTGTTTCTGGGTCTATACAACATACAAAATTGTCACCACGAAGTAGATAAAGTAGAAGAGTCAGTGAGTAGCCTAATACAATGTTTTGGGTTCATAAAGGAGGTATTATTTTAACTTATTTAGTGTTGACCAAGCCGCCTCAACCCTCACCACCTCCTGCCTCACTCACTCACTCACTGAAGGTAAAGGTAACCAACCTCAATGTAGGACATGATGTTGTTGGTATTGCTTTGTTTTGCTTCAACACACAACCCTTTTTACACTTTTTAACTTTTTATTTGACATATAAAAATGGACACTTTCTTTTCCCGTGTAAGACTTTCCCCTTGTAACAAGAAACAGACAACTATAAATTTGCTTCAATGAAAAAAATCAACAAATTGGTGTGAACTCCGCCTCATAGAAAACCTTAACTTTCATGCTATACTATTATATTCAATGGCTTGCCACACATTGACTTCATTTTTGTTTTAAAATATTCAATTTTTCCAAATAGTGATAAACGATTGTGTCTACCATTACTGTATTCTATGATCAAATGCCCTGTCACCTCAACATGCAGTTCTTAAAATTAAATGTTAACGTAATCAAACACACACATTCACCATACAACAATACATTATCTACTGGCCATCATATTATTAAAAAACAATTAAAAAACTAATTATTAAAAAACGACGGTGGCGGCGGCGGCGGTGGCGGTGGCGGCGGTGGCGGGGCGTGGCGGCGGCGGCGTGGCGACGGGGCTGCGGCGGCGTGGCGGCGGCGGTGGCGTTCTTGGTACCCCAATCCTCCGCTTGGACGACCAGATGACGTCTTAGGTGTATTTTCGGATTATATCAATATTCAAAGATTCATTGATATATGATATCTGTAGACCCCTACTGAAGATAAGAGTGATACAATGATATTTTACACTATACATTAATGGGAGAGTAGGTTGGTAATTCTGATCTTGGACAAGTTGGCAACACTGAGCCTGGACCAGATGTAAACAAACACACGTGGTAGTGGTAGTGGTTTGGTTTGGTTTTAATGTATAAGAAGTTATTTTTTGAGACTGATAATTATACAGTTTATTACAGTGTTCACCTGCATTACTGTCTATTGTAACTGTTGGTGAGAATACAGGGTAAATATCTACTTTATTGCCGGTTAGTATTACTATGTTTTTACCTTATTTACGAACTAATTTAGATCCTTTCGGAAAATATTGAAAGAATTACCGTTATCGCATACGGTTTTTCTACCTTCATTACCCACGTATTTAGACCATTCTAAAACTCATTTCGGTAAATATTGAATGAAGTAAGTAACCGTTATTGCGTACGGTTTTCTACCCTCATTACCATATTTTCTTCTATGGCATTTCCTCCGTAAATACCCCATTTCTAAGATAGGGCATATTCAAATGGGGCATTTTGAAATTAGCCTGACCTTACCTGACCTAACCTAACCTAACCTAACTAAACTAAACTAAACTAAACTAGACCTCACTAGACTACCGGGACCTAACCTGGGTAAACTAACGGGAAATAATCTTGATAAAGTACAGAAAATGACTGGGACCCAGCCAGATCTGGCAACACAGTTGCAAAACGGTAATTCTTTCAATAAATACCGTAGAAAGTACAGGAAATGACCGGGGTAAAATACTGGAACCTAGCCGGGTCTGGCAACACTGCTACAAAACGGCAATTCTTTCAATAGATACCCTAACTTAATTTATACCATCTAAGACACTTTTTTCTTCGGTATTTATTGAAAGAATTGCCGTTTGTAGCTGTACTGCCAGATCCGGTTAGGTCCCAGTATTTTGCCCCTGTCATTTCCTGTACTTTACCACGGTTATGTCGGTAAATATTGAAAGAATAAAAGGGGCATTTTGAAATTATCCTGACCTAACCTAATCTAGAATACAGCAGACTACCGGGACCTAACCTTGGCAAACTACCGGGAAATAACCATGGTAAAAAGTACAGGAAATGGCCGGGGCAAAATACTGGGACCTAGCCGGATCTGGCAACACTGCTACAAAACGCCAATTTATTCAATAAGTACCATAAAGAGAAGATGCATTTTTTCACAACTTATTTTTTTGGTAATAGTCAAGCGTTTGTCCATAATCTGCTTTCGAATCAAAGTTTTCAGATTGCAATGTTTTATAGTGTGTTTTGAACTAATGTATTGTTCACGACCGACGCAAATTGATGTTTTGAGAAATATCACCCAGTGTGGGAGTAGGGGGACAGGCTTGGGGGGGAATAGGGGACAGGCTTTCTACCCACCCACAAGCCTATCCCCTTATTCCCACACACCCCAAGCCTGTTTCCCTACTCCCTCACCCCCAAACCCACCTAAGCCTGTCCCCCTATTCCCACACACCCCAAGCCTGTTCCCCTATTCCCGCACCCGCCAAACCCCCACCCAAGCCCGTCCCCCTATTCCCGCACCCCCCAAACCCCCACCCAAGCCTGTCCCCTATTGTTTGTGTTGTTGTCATAATTATAATGTTTGTGTTTCTAGAGCAGCCATGGGTAAGAACAAACTAGGTAGCAAGAATCCCGTCAACACCGGTAACCCCATCTACAAGAGAGCAGGCACCGGGGCACCACTCAAATATAAGTTGAAAGCTAAACCAGTCAAAATGAACTTGAAAAAGGTCAGTAATCTTGGGTATTGTAAAAATGTTATATGATTTAACTATATTTGTAATGTTATATGTTATATGGTTAAATTTATTATGGAGTTGAATATCTTTGCTGATTATTGAATACAGTACATACAATACAATATACTGTATAGGCCTGCCTGTAATGGGTAAGAAAATAAAATGCTTGACATACGGTATTGCAAGATGCTGTAATATTTTTGAAGTGCCTTTTCATCAATTGTGTTTTGCCTCATAAACATGCAAAGTATTGTTAGACTTTATGCTTTGATTTTCCTCATGTTAGTCAATCTCTAGAATAAATTATCATATGATTTGAGCTTTACTTTTATTACAGATAAAACTGGCCAACAAGGAAGCCATTGCCTCCTTAGATAAAAAGGTGGACAACTTCCGTGATGCCCTCAAGACAAAACCCAAGACAGAAGACTCCAAGACTGACACCACAACACAACCACCAGAGACAGAACAATCCACACCAGCCACTGTAGAGGATGCAATGGATGCTATTTCCAAGTTGTGATTAAACCTGCAACACATATTCAAAGGGAGAACCTTGTTTTATTTAATGGGAAGGTTACTGATTCCTCCAAACCATCCCTGGAAACAAATCACCTCAATGTTACTTATAAGGGATCTGTTTATGATATAGCCTACAGTACAGTTGTTTAAAGAGTGTAGTAGCCTTTGAATTTATCATCAAAAGTTTTTATTTTCAGACATTGTCTTCAAGATAACATTTCCCTTTTTCAAATGGTAGGGTATATCCAAGGATAGACTGTGTGTGTACAGCCATGGGTGATAGTGCTTGACCAGGGTACAAGGAGTGTTGGTGAGCAACTGCAACTGAACAGAGTTCGAACAAGTGAATTTTCCAAACCATTCTCAACGTTGAGAGAGGTTTAGAAGACTCATTTTTTCGAACTCTGTTCAGTTACTCGCCAACACTCCTTGTACCCTGGTCAAGCACTATCACCCATGGCTGTACAATGCCCAGTATAATGGGTTGCACACACATTCACACTTCTAAGGAGGTGGTCTGTTGCTTGGAATAGTTTGGAGGAATCAGTTGCTCCAGATTTACCAACACTATACTATCCCCTTAAAACTCATAACATTCTCAGTTCCCTCCTTACACTTATCAAACACAGCAAAGTCACTTCATATTATTTATTGATTGAAGTAATTGAATTTACTTCTTTATACCATATTCGTTTTTATATGTGGGCACTGTTCCTCACTCACCATAATTATCCACTCTTTGCTAATCTTGATCCCTTCATTGGTCAGTACTGTTTCTCTTTAATCTTTCTCTACAGTCCTTTCATCTTAGTCTCCCATCCCTATTTATTTCTTGGCTTCTCTCCTCATTATTTTTCCTATATTTATTTGTTTGTTTCTCGGCTTCTCCTCGTTATTATTTTTCTTATATAAGTTATATATTTGTCATCTCTCCTTCTAGCCAGACTATTATGCCTACTCACCTTCCTGTTTGGCTACTGTCCATGTTGTTAGAGTTTTAGCAATGTTTTTATCGCTTGGTTCTCCTGATACAAACCTTTACAATGTTGTGTGGATGGATGAGGACTGGAGTGGGTTGGTCAGGCTGGATTTTCCTGATCACTGGGTTAGTTAGTTTGTTCATTGATCAGCCAGTAGGAAATTAATTGACAACCCTAACATGTGTAGCTACTGTACAATATTGTACTTAACAAAATTAATCTTCTTCACATGATTCTGCCCTAATTTTCTGTTAAGGGATCTTCTGTATATGTACTGTGATGACTTACTAAAGCTGATTTATTTGCAGAGCATATTTATATAATCAGTACCAATAGAAACACTGTCATAGGCAGTTATCTATAATATATTGGAAGTTCTGTATATGAAGTTAAGTACAGTAATAACCTCTGAAGCAGTGCTGTACTGTACTGCCTAAATTATTTGGATTCTTTCCTCATATATTGAAGATCTTAGTTTTTTATACAGTATTATATTTGAAGTGTTTGAAGTTAAGCAATAACACGGATGCATTGCAGTACTGTACTACTTAAATTATTTGGTTTCTTTCCCCATTTATTGAAGAGCTCAAATAAATCTTGATTATATACCAGTAATTACTGTACTGTATGTCCAGTACTAGTGAGATGCCAAGTCATATACAGTGTACAGTACTTTAGTATTTTGTGAATTGTGTTAAGGCATTGGTATCAAACACAGTATCTCATAAAAATAGTGGAGAAAGAACATGTTTTGAGATTCACAGTACAGTACATGAGAGAGAGGTGGGAGGCAACGACTATATTTATAAATTTACTGTACTGTACATATAAATAGGCCTACAGTAGAGTTTAGGTTTGAGAGGTGGGATGTGTAGAAAATGGTAGTTTGAGGAAGTATGAAAGATTATTACTATAGGTAACAAGAAGCAAATTAAAACAAAACTACAGTAGGGTAATTTATAGAAGGAAGTATCTCTCTCTCTCTCTCCAAAATTGTAGGAGTATTATGAGCCTAGGAGGGAGTGAGTCAATAATGAAAGAAATATTTTTGATAAGTGATCTGAGAGTTTGGTAAGTGAAGTCGGTAAGAAAAATTAATAGGAGTACCGAATACTGTACTCTGAAATCTTAGAAGTTAATTGGCAACTGAAAAATCTGTACAGGTGAATGACAAGAATACTGACTTTGTTTATTTATAACTATTAAGGCTTTGGGCATTATCACTACTTTATTTTGAAGGTTGTAATTAAACTATGAAAAAAATGAAATGTGGAACTGGAACAAGATAATGGTTGCATGTAAACTAAATAATTTTATTAGCCATTTAAATTACTTATGGGTGAATTATTTATTGAATTTAGTAAGTCAACTATGCAGTGATCATCATTATATTACTGTTTGATAGATTTTGTGGATTTGGATACTCAGCTTTTTTAAAATAGTGAAGCCTTAAGGGGGTGCGGGAATAGGAGGACAGGCTTGGGGTGGGTAGAAAGCCTGTCCCCCTATTCCCGCACCCCCTAACCCACCACAATCCCGCACCCCTCAAAAAAACCCGCAACCCCCTAAACCCCCCCAAGCCTGTCCCCTATTCCCGCACCCCCCTTAAGTGTGGTTGGTTCGGAAGCTACCAAACCAATACCAAATTACCAACGTGGAATAGATCCATATAAAAATAGTATAAGCTAATATTAGGCCAGATGAGTAGTGTAATGGGTGAGTATAATAGAAAATAACTTATTATTAGCATAATTACCAAATATCCAATAATTATGGCGTTATTTTATGAATGAATTGTAGCAGAACACGCATTATTTATATCCAGTAATGCTTTAAGTAGTTTAAATATTGACGAAAGGGATATAACATAGATTGATAGGTGGATATGGAAAGAGATGTAGTGTACTGTACATACATGATTAAATTAATGAAGAAAAGTTGTAGTTTACAAATAAGAAAGCTGCCTGATAATAATTATATAGTGTCTCGTGTGGGAGTTTCTGGAGGCGAAAAAGGCATCAGTATTAATGGTATTCTAAACGGTTATATTATCACATAGTCCACTGTTAATTAATTATTCTATACGTATATGTAACTCACAATCACAAAATGTTTTAGTTTATACAAACAAATGTTATAAGTTTTCTTTATTTATTCAGAAAGTTGTAAGGAATTTTCTTTTATTTATATCTTGTAAGGGTAACTGATAAAAAAACTATTCTACAACTCTTTGATGTTTTGTTACTTTATTAAAGTAAAATAAAATATTAACATGATATTTTTATATTGATACTATTGTATTCTATGGTTAAAGTATATATAAATTGCAAGTTATTCCGAATGTATGAAAATATAGCGAGTATAAAGATTCAGGAGAGCCGCCGTGTACAGGGAGGTAAATGTAACAGCACCAGGTAGCAACACTATTATAACTTTAAGTTTTATGTAAATATAAGATTATTAGTGAACGAAATGATCTATAATTCATATAAAATTTAAACTAATACAAAAAGATATTTTATCAGTAGAATAAATGAACAAAATGTTAGGTAATAAGGAAAATATAAGGAAATGAATAATTTTTGGACTGTGAACTCCGCAGTACAATTGTTAGCTTATATAGTACCACTCGAGCCAGTGTAAGAGGAAGCGGTGTCTCGTAGACACACGAACATTGATCGGTCACCTTTGCTCTGATCTGCTCGCTAGTGTCACATTCGCTTCTCTTGCGGGCTCCCGCTGCCTTGCCGCACGGTGAGCCCTGCTGGGTTCCTCTCTCGGGCTGTGGTTGTCCTCTCCCGTAGCATCTGTCCTCATGCTAGCCTTGGGTAACAGGGGGTGTTGATAATCGATTCATTCAGACGC
This sequence comes from Petrolisthes manimaculis, assembly GCA_034508575.1. Taxonomy (NCBI): domain Eukaryota; kingdom Metazoa; phylum Arthropoda; class Malacostraca; order Decapoda; family Porcellanidae; genus Petrolisthes; species Petrolisthes manimaculis. Next base: position 46,654 of record JAWZYT010001897.1, read on the forward strand.
TTCCAGTCGAGCGGCCCTGCATGTGGCAGGATGCCATCATTTTTTTTCTTTTTATTTCAGATATTATTTGTAAGCCACGTTTGTACAGTCAAAATGAATTTGGTGTTCGATATAATTATAAAATAGAGTTGGTTGGATCCAGCATAGAATTATGGAAAAAAATAGCCTATAGTAGTAGATAATAGATTATAGTCTATTATCCTTGGTAGGCCCTAGTAGCCTAGAACGTGGCTTTGCAGGTCAATCCATAACACTCATACGGAAATCGAAGGTCATATCCCCGAGTAGTCCAGTGCGTTGCGTACATAATATTCTAGCTATACAGTATGTGGGTCACAGCTAGGGCATCAATTTCTCTCAGTATGCTGGGCACATACCAAACCTGGGAGTCGCCTGACCGAGATATTATCAGTCACCGAGAAAGTGAAAGTGGCATGGGAGAGAAGGAGGGTACAGTTCACATTGGCAGATAGACTACTTCCAGTGCCAAAACTAATATAAGTGGGTTGTGTGATGTGTGTGTTTATGTGACCCTATGTGACTTGTACTGCATATGGGTGTTACCTGCATATATGCAATGTTACCATTACACCTTTAATTATGGAATGACCAATAATACCTGGATGAAAACTAATAGTAGGCCTATATTTTTCCAAGCACAGACACGAGTATGTAAAGTAGGCTTTGGCCTCCATTGCTCTCTCTCATCAAAGTTTTCTGTCTTTCCTCTTTATAATATATATATATATATATAAACCAAACAGTAAATAAAACCGTCTTCAACACATCCACTCACTACAACCATCATTCAGTATCTCATACCTTGTCTACCTACTAATCAGCCTAAGCAGCATAAATAGCTGTTCTTGTTATCATGCCATGATGTATTTCACTGCCACGGCTGCTTATAAAGTGGCTACAACGTAACCATGACCTTATTGTTATCAGTATCATTGTCATGTACACCTGAATGCAAGACGGTATAATATTCCACTGTGGAATTCACAACAGCACCTCCTGAAGAAGCAGTAAAGGAATGAAAAAGTTATTGTTTTTGTTGCAAAGGTATACAACACAGGAACATGCTGACCAACACCAAGACAATTTTATAATAATATTAATAACAATAATAAAAAAAAATCTGGAATGGGTTTTTATAACAGAAGAAGAGTGTTTTTGTCGGTGATCGAGTGTGTATGTAGGACTGTAGGTTGACGACTCACACTATAAAGATAAGCTTGAAGGTTCCTAAGGCTCCTCCACCCCTGCAGATTACTACACCCATGATGGTATGTAAAAAAAACCCACGGACTGTAATAAAAGAGGAATAAAGGAAGGTTAAAGGGGTGTGGGAGTAGGGGACAGGCTTGGGTGGGGGGGGGACTGGGGTTGTGCGGGAATAGGGGGACAGGCTTGGATGAGGGGACTGCATGGGGTTGTGCGGGATTAGAGGGACAGGCTTGGGGGGGTAGAAAGCCTGTCCCCTATTCCCACACCCCCTAAGCCCCCCAGCCTGTCCCCCTACTCCCGCACCTTCCAAACCCCCGAACCCCAAAGCCTGTCCCCCTATTCCCACACCCCCAGACAGGGGGTCATATTCAAGGATATTCATGGTGTATACGACGGCGTGGTACCGGTACGATGGTTCTGTTGTTTATCTATGGAGTCGTCGTACCAGCCAGCCAGCCAGTACTACACCATCATCAACACTACGAATGTTCTTGCATAAGGCCCATAGTACAACACAATTAACGTAGAGGTGAGAATTGACTATATCCTTTTTAGTAGTGGTAGTATATGGTGATAGTAGTGGTGGTGGTGGTGGTAGTGATAGTAGTGGTAATGAGAATAGACCATCCTTCTTAGTATGTTATATATGTGGTAGTAGTAGTGGTGGTGGTAGTAGTAGTAGTAGTAATAGTAATAGTGGTAATGGTAGTAGTAATAGTAATAGTAGTAGTAGTGGTGGTGGTAGTAATGGTGGTAGTAGTAGTAGTAGAAATAGTAGTAGTAATAGTAATAGTAATAGTAGTAGTAGTGGTGGTGGTAGTAATGGTAGTAGTAGTAGTAGAAATAGTAGTAGTAATAGTAATAGTAGTAGTAGTAGTGGTGGTGAAGGTGACCCAACAACCAGACTTAAGTTTACTACCCACTACCCACTAGGTTACATACAGGTGAGACAACAATCAACAACACACCTTTTGCCTTTGCCCAGGGCTAAAAGGGTACACCAGCCAGCCAGGATACAACCGGTCCCTCACTCCTACACTATATATGTAATCTCTCTCTCTCTCTCTCTCTCTCTCTCTCTCTCTCTCCTACTTCACTTTCCCTCCTCTCTCTCATACTTCACTTTCCTTCCTCTATCTCTCTCATACTTCACTTTCCCTCCTCTTTCTCTCGTACTTCACTTTCCCTCCTCTATCTCTCTCTCTCTCACACTTCACCTTCCCCCTCCCCACTCTCTCTCCCACTTCACCTTCCCTCCTTTCCTCTCTCTCACACTTCACCTTCCCCCTCCCCCCACTCTCTCACACACTTCACTTTCCCTCCTTTCCTCTCTCTCCATGAAGGTGACAGAAGGTCGTAAGTAGCTTTCGTCTCCAGCAGTCCCTCTTCACAGTTCTCTCAGTCTCTCTACCTTTTTTTCCCTTCTACAATAACAACAAATGTCCTTCTAATCTTTTCTACGGTGCATCATGTCTCGTTTTCTTTACTCACAATGTCAGTGTATAATATTACGTGGGTAATTTTTTGTAATGTTTCACCATCACGTTCTGCTTCCATCTATATTCCTTGTGACTTGTTGGGGAAGAATATCATGACGTACACACACTCTACAAACTATAAATGAAATGTTCACACACTCTAGAAACTATTAATGACATGTACACACACTCTAGAAATTATAGATGACATATGTACACACACTCAACTAAGAATCGTTACACTTTCTGCGTGGTGTGTGTAAAAATGATACCACACACACTAATGGAACGTTTGTAAAATTGTAAACAACAACTTTACTCACATACATACATACATACATACATACACGTCACTCGCACAGCAACGATCGAGTCTACTATATAAGGTCAGAGGTCAACCTGTCCTAGATTTGATGTGTGTGAAGTGGAGGCCGGGCTACAGATTCCTCCAAACTATTCTACAAAACACAGATCGAGGTTCCCTACACGTAGCCTAATACTAAAGTGATCCGTGTCCTGACATGATAGTTTGGAGGAATCATAATATTAGTAGCTCTCCAATTCACCCAAAGAGAGAGAGAGAGAGAGAGAGAGAGAGAGAACTGACTGATCGAGTGTTGTACTGGAGAGAGAAAGGAGTAATAAGGAGTAGGAGGCTACATGTACAGTACTGGTTAGAAGGTGGGATGGAGGGAAGGTTTGAGGGGTGAGGGAGAGAGAGAAAAAAAGTGTTAATTTAGAAAGGAAGAGTCATGGTGGAGAGAGAGAGAGAGAGAGAGAGAGAGAGAGAGAGAGTTAAAGATACTGAGAACAAGTCTATTATTTTAGGAACATAACAGGTAAATTAAGATTGGTTAGGTTTGGTTAGATTGGGTTTAGTTAGGTTTGGTTAGGCTGGGTTGGATTGGGTTAGGTTATGGTAGTTTAAGTTGGGTAAGAATAAGTTTGACTAAGTTAGGCTGGATTAGGTAAAGTTAGGTTAGGTTAGGCTGGGTTAATTGAGGTGGAGTTGGTTAATTAAGGTAAGGTTGGGTTAAGTTAGGTTAGGTTAGGTTGGGAAGACAACATCGTGAGGTATGCGAGGTTGAGATGATTAGGGAGGAGAGACTGATGAGATGTGTGTGTGTGTTGGGAAGAGGAATTAAGGTAAGGAGAGGAGTGAACTATATATCAGGTAAGAGTAGAAAAAGAGTAAGGCTTATAGATGGATGTGATAAGGAAGGATAGATGGATGTAGCCAAAATGTATATATATAATAACCTTCAATTCACCGTTCAGCGTTTTTCTCTCTTAATTAAGTTTGAGAAATTCTTATATAGACGACGTGAAACAGGGATACACGTACGGGACAGGAAAGGAAACAGTGAAAAGAGCTTTAACAAAATGGCAAAAACACTAATTAAACGATATTCAAAGTGATAAACTGGGAACATACATGAACTGAAAGGGATGGACCAACTGCAGGAAATGTCAAGATTATCAACAAGAAATGGGTGAACAGGTTTACTACAGTTCGTTAATTAATTCTACTTTACCTAACTAACTAGCACCTCTCTCTCTCTCTCTCTCTCCCTCTCTCTCTCTCACACTCTCTCATGTGTATCCTCTCCTTCCTTCCGTACATAGCAGTCACTAACCTTGTCAAATCTGTCCTTGGCGTGATCAGAGTACAAAGATAAACAAAACAAAAAAAGAAAGAAAAAAGTGTCCCTTCTCTTTTATTTTCTCTCTCTCTCTCTCTCTCTCTCTTGCCATCATCACAGCTGCCCCTCCCCCTTCGCTATCTGGACACGAGTTGCCAATGTAGCGCTTTTTCTACGAGCGACTGAGATGTTTAATTAATAATGTGGGTATTTGAGCCATATTTCTTATTATTTTTTATTCACGAAGGACACTATCAGCTGACTTCTTTAAGTATTACCCCCATAAAGTGTGATTAAGATGAGATATATTCACGTAAGATAGGAAAAGAAGAAATTAATTGTTCATATAATTGTCACTGCTTGAGCCGAATGATATATTGAATAATAATTAAAAATGACTATATAGACTCATTATTAGAAAAACAAGAACAAATATATGGCCATAGGTTTAAACAAACAAAGGCTGGAAAGTTAAGAAAATAAAACATTATTAGTTAAAAGATTATTAATTAAAGAAAAACAGCAATATAGAAGCTGAATTGTCAACCTGAGTGTGAAAACAGTTGAAAAGATAAAGAAAAAAACAGCTAACAAAAAATCAGGGAAAGAGAAAAAAATAAGAGAAAGAATGAAAGAGTCAGATAACAAATAAGAGAAAGATTAAAAAAAAAAAAAATTAGCTGAATTGTCAACTTGAGTGAGATAGCTAGTAGAAGTAAGGGAGAAATAAAAAAAAAGAAGATATGGGAGAGAGAGGATATAAAAGAGAATAAATAAGAGAAAGACATACAAAACAATAATAATAATAATAATAATAATAATAATAATAATAATAAAAACAGAGCTGAATTGTCAACCTGAGTGTGAAAAGATAAAAGAAAAACTAGCTATATAGCAAAAAATCAGATTTTTTTTTTTGGTTTGGGAGAAAAGAATAGAGAATAAATAATATATAATAATAATAATACAAAAAACAAAAACAAAGCTGAATTGTCAACCCGTACGAATCTTACAAATTACACACATGAATGTTGGCTAAACTGACAACAACACCAGCACCAAAACAAAGATGGCGGCGAGTAGCGAGGAGAAAGGGTTACTGGGAGCCGCTGCCAGGCCACACAGACGCTACGGTACCACCACTACAGTCAACATGAAGAAGCCACAACATCAACAACAACACATACTCAAACATAGAGTCTCAAAACATGATACTTTACAAGGCATTGCTCTTAAATATGGAGTTACGGTGAGTGTGTGTGTGTGTTTGTGTGTTTATCGGGGTTATTTGTTATTGTTAGGGTGTTGTTATTATTGTTAGAAGTCGTAATAACATTAATAATAACACATACTCAAACATAGAGTCTCAAAACATGATACTTTACAAGGCATTGCTCTTAAATATGGAGTTACGGTGAGTGTGTGTGTGTGTGTTTGTGTGTTTATCGGGGTTATATGTTATTGTTGTTCTCAGGGTGTTATTATTATTGTTATTATTGTTAGAAGTCATTATAACATCAATAACAACACATACTCAAACATAGAGTCTCAAAACATGATACTTTACAAGGCATTGCTCTTAAATATGGAGTTACGGTGAGTGGGTGTGTGTGTGTTTGTGTGTTTGTTATGTGTTTGTGTGTGTCTCTGGGTGTTATTATTATTGTTGTTATTGTTAGAAGTCATTATAACATCAACAACAACACATACTCAAACATAGAGTCTCAAAACATGATACTTTACAAGGCATTGCTCTTAAATATGGAGTTACGGTGAGTGTGGGTGTGTGTGTGTTTGTGTGTTTATCGGGGTTATATGTTATTGTTATTGTTGTTCTCAGGGTGTTATTATTATTGTTATTATTGTTAGAAGTCATTATAACATCAATAACAACACATACTCAAACATAGAGTCTCAAAACATGATACTTTACAAGGCATTGCTCTTAAATATGGAGTTACGGTGAGTGGGTGTTTGTGTTTGTGTTTGTGTGTTTGTTATGTGTTTGTGTGTGTCTCTGGGTATTATTATTATTGTTGTTATTGTTACAAGTCATTATAACATCAATAACAACACATACTCAAACATAGAGTCTCAAAACATGATACTTTACAAGGCATTGCTCTTAAATATGGAGTTACGGTGAGTGTGTGTGTGTGTTTGTGTGTTTATCGGAATTATATGTTATTGTTAGGGTGTTATTATTATTGTTATGTTATTGTTAGAAGCCACAATAACACATACTCAAACATAAGGTCTTCAAACAGTGAGTGGGTGGGTGTTTTTGTTTGTGTTTGTGTGTGTGTCGGGATTGTTATTGTTGTTGTTGTTGTTTCATGGCATAAAGTTAGTCTGGAGAAATCGGACGTGAAACAGGGAAACACGGGCCAGGAAACGGTGAAACATGCTTTAAAAAAAAATATTGCATAAACACTAATTAAACGTTATTCGAAGTGATAGACTGGGAACATACAATTAATTAGTTAATTGGAGACTTTTCAATTCACCGACATGAGAATATATCCTTAAGTTACAGGATATTATTATAATGTTTGTGTATCCCTTTCTGCTTTTTTTTTATGTTTATTATTACCTGAACCCAATGACTTAATTATGTTACCTTGTGGGTCTAATTAGCTATTAACCCCCCCCCCCAGCTTATCTTCATTGATATTGTTTGTTTATGTTTGGATGCAACTTTATCTCATGTAAATTTGGTAACTAAAATATTTGTTGAGAAAAAAATGATGACAATTATATACTGTAGTTTCCAGGCAAATAGACAGAGAAGCAAACTCTATATTACCGTACCAACTCCTGTGTTTGTTTATTACTGTATGTATATAGATTATACTTCACTATAGAACAAACAAACAAACTGAGTCGCTGGGTACTTTGTAAAGCGTATATTTATGCGAATGGTAAACAATGGATGCAGAACACAGTGTCATAACTTCCTCTGCGATGTCGTAACACCAGAGTCTGTATATTGGTTATGCGAGTCAACACCAATGACCACGACTCCACCGGCATAGTAATGTGTATGTGTACGTCAGAGTGAGGCAGTACTGTATAGGGTTAGGCTCTTGTTTGGGAATTAGAAGACTACTGATTACTCCAAGGTACAACACCAGTTAACGCACAACTTAATAATGTTGGTAGGGGATGTGTTTTGAGGCATAGTTTTTTTAGGAATCAGTAGCTCTCCCAATTCAGGAAACACACAACCACAATAATGCTAATAGGGAATGTGTTTTGAGGCATAGTTTGGAGGAATCGGTAGCCTTCCAGTATACCAACAAGACTATTTCCCCTTAATGTGGATACTGTATGGTATGGGAAACATGTATGGTAGGGGTATACTGTAGATTCCTCCAAACAGTGCTACAAAACAGATCTCCTACATGTATACTGAACTACTACTCTGTATTCTGGTAGTGTTTGGAGGAATAAGGAGCATTCCATTTCATCCACTCTAGATTATAATATAGTTCTCCCTTACCATAACAAAAGGAGAACATGTTTGCTATAACCTTGAGATTATTAGGTCATTTATGTAATATTTTTAATTAGATGGTATACATTAGTACAGGCAAATTAATTAAAGTTGTAAGAAATTGTTGATATGTTCATTTAAATAGTTATTAACTCTAGTACAGAAGGATTGATTGAGAAAATTTATGTGGTAAATGATTAAACATAAATGCTTTAGCTGGCAGCCTTCATTATATAGGATATTTGCTTCTTGGTATAATTTTTAGGACTCTGTAACTTCAAATTTGCCAACTAAAACGTTAAAAGTTAAGTTGTTTGGATGTGTGTGTGTGTTGTATCTGTAGATATCTCTAGCTAGGCTTCACACTAGTACAGTAATGAGGTCACGGTCATTATCATCAACACGTGAAGTCTCAACGTTATTTATAGATCGTTAATTGATGCTGTGGCTCACTCTTGAAATTCCTGAATTATTTTCTGTACTAGTAAATGTAATGAAAACCAAAACAGATTACACAAAGTTTAGACTAATACAGTAATTATATATATTACATGATTAAGTAATTCTAAACAAGCTGTAATCAATGGAATCTACTTGAACATGTATTTACAGTAGGTACCATATGTCATCTGAAAGAGAATCTATACATGTTTGGTAATACAAAAAATAATGTAGTATAGTGTAGTACTGTACCCAATTGCAGACTACAGGGAGAGAAACATGATGGAATATCTTGAATACTGATATTACTGTACAACGTAATATTACCAACAAAGATATTTTATAATGATTGAATAGTTACTGAAATGTTTCACTCTACACCAAGGTCTTATTTGAAGTTCAGAGATAAGATAATGATAACACATGAATCATAAACATGAAATACTTTAAAGATGTACTATTGTACTTACTGGTATGTATATATGCTGTACAGTACTGTATGTAGCTGCCTTTCACAAATAAATGCTGAAACTGTATAGATTGTGTACCATAACTACATACATATGTTTGGAAAAAATACATAAAGAGTAGTTCTGTATTCATTACTAGTACAGTACTAACAACTATACCAGTACCAAATATGGTATATGTTATTTGTGAAAAAAGAATATGAGCTTGGCAAAACAGAGAGGAACGAACGGTAATGAAAGTGTGGCTTGATGTGTGTACAATTTTTTGTGTGGGTCTGAGACTGGTTTACCTTTTCCACCCATGACCCTGGGTGACTGAGAGAAACTGGATGTATGCAAAAAAAAAAAAAAATCCTTCACCTCTGGCCAGCTTCCTCACGTTCAGTATGCATTATAGTGCTACAGTATTATTATTATTATTATTGTTGTTGTTTATGTTTAAAGGTCAATTGTAGAGATCTGTCAAACATTCTAAGTTTAATGCTAGGTTCTGTTGTGTAGCTGCAGAAGTTTACAGTCCTCTAAATCAAGGTCGACTCTGTTTTCTCTAGTATTGACAGAGATTATCACTATATAATCACACCAACAAATATTTGAGGATGACACCAGAGAATTATGCACATTGTTTCTTACACAATGATGACGTTATGTTTTTATTTATTTTCTAGGGTTTTCCTTGTGAGTACAGTACAGTAGTCTCTTGGATTGTGAAGTGTTTTATATTTATGTTATTAAATGGGATACAGTACTGTACTCTTGTTAAGGGTTAAGGGGGTTTGGGAATAGGGGGACAGGCTTGGGGGGGTTTAGGGGGTTTTGGTGGGTGCGGGAGTAGGGGGACAGGCTTGGGGATTTTAGGGGAGGTGCGGGAATAGGGGACAGGCTTTCTACCCACCCAAGCCTGTCCCCCCTATTCCCACACACCCCCAGTCCCCCCCCCCCCCAAGCCTGTCCCCTACTCCCACACCCCCCCAGTCCCACCCCCAAGCCTGTCCCCTACTCCCACACCCCCTTAAATGGGATACAGTACTCTTGTGGTCAGATTGAAGAGCTAATCAGTGCTCCAATCTTTGCTAAAAAAAAAAATATCACTACTTGTCTGCTTGTGTAATGAGATAACCTGTTGCTTGGTTTGGTTTGGTTTGGTTTTGAGGTTCTGTCTCTCCCCGCTTGCTTTGACCAATATTAAAGTTCTCCTTAAGATAATACCTGGTACTGTACATAGGAGAAAAGAAAAGAGATAGGGAATTTTGAAGGAAGGAGAGATAGAGGAGGAAAAATTAGTGCTGTCAAAAGATTGAACCATGACAGAAAGGTCTAACAAAATCTTTAATATGGATTTTTGTGTTTTATGTCGATCAATAAAAATGATCATTACTGTAAGGTGGTACAACAGATGACTTCCAGGGTTGAAGGAAGGCAATATTTTCACTTAAAATTCTTTTTATGTTGATGAATTGGAAGGTTTCTGATTTCTCCAAACTATGCCACGAAACAGATCCCCTGTTAGTATACCATTGGTGAATGTCTGTTTCACGGCATAGGTTGGAGGAATCTGTAACCCTCCAATTTACCAAAAAATAGAATCTCCCCTTAACATAATATGAACAGTGGAATACAACTTACATTATATAATTATATACTGTATGTGGAATTATACTTGAGAATTGTATAAGGTAAAGGAAAAAGTTACATCATATTAAGAGTTAACTCCTAAACCTCTATCAAGCCATCATCTATCCTTGAAGTGCCCACATGTTACTACTGTTATGATATGTGATGAATGTAAATACTTCATAAAAAAAACAAAACTGCACAGTCACATGAACACTCCTTGGTGATGTGTGTGTGTGTGTGTGTGTGGAATGCTAAGGAGCCTATACAGTGTGTGTGTGTGTGTGTGTGTGTGTATGTGGTGTGTGTGTGTGGAATGCTAAGGAGCCTATACAATACAACCTTAGTAGAGGCTTGGTTGTTTCCTCACTCACCCCTGACCTGGACACCCTAATCTCCCCCCCTCCCCACCCCTCTCCACCCACCTCCCATCCTCTCCACCCAACACCCCTCCACCCCTCTCCCCTCCACCTACCCTACAAGCCATGTGATGAAGGTGGAGGTGGGTGGTGTAAGCTCTTCTCCACTCCTCCCATTCCCCCATTACCCAAATAGGAGTGTGTGAATTAAAGGGAGGGAATAGTTTTGACATTTTGGGGGATTATGATTCCTCCAAACTATTCCAGGCAACAGGATACCATTATTTTTGTTCATCTGGTCCTATTTCCAGGCATACTTTGGAGGAATCAAGGCACTCCAATGTACCAAAAGTATACTCTCCCATTAACTCCTTGGTGCTCTCTGTAAACACACACAATCATTCAGCAGATTGCGTAGTCAAACTTACCTCTCTCTTTGTTTTTATTTTTTTTGTTTTTCTTATGTAATTTCTCCTGTACTTTATGTATATATGAATTTTGCTATGATTATGGTATGCATACTGTACTGTACTTATATACTGTATCAGGAATAATTTATATTTTTATCACTTTGGATGCTTTGATATATTTTTATTATTATTATTATTCCAATTTTTTGCTCTGGTGAAAGTTGAAAAAATACCCAGACTTGAAAGTGTGAGTAGAGAAATTGCATGATGAAGTATTAAGGGGGTGCGGGAATAGGGGGACAGCTTGGGGGGTGCGGGAATTGGGGACAGGCTTTCTACACACCCCAAGCCTGTCCTCCTATTCCTGCACCCCCCAAGCCTGTCCCCCTATTCCCACACACACCCCAGTCCCCCCCGAGCCTGTCCCCCTATTCCCGCACCCCTCCAGTCCCCCCCAAGCCTGTCCCTTACTCCTGCATCCCCTTACTACCAAGAGCGTCCATAAGCCCATTGTATTATAAGAGATGTTTGTTTTCTACTCAGATGGAGAGCATAAAGCAGCACAACAAACTCTGGTCAGGTGAAGCCATGTTCCTCCACGACTACCTGGACGTACCGGTGAGCCGGACGGTGTATGAGGCACTCAGTGGCGGTCCAGAAGGTGTGTCTCCCCTCCTCTCCTCAACACACACGTCACCGCTCACGTCAGACAGGTGAGGCAAACCAATCACCATTATATTTATTGTTCTATGTTGAGGAAGATGAGGACTAAAGGAGATGACAGGAATGAAAGAGTTCCAAAATCATATTCAATTTCTTTTGAGATGCATAATATATTTAATTAATACTTGCCATATAACACAGTCCCAGTAGATACCTTTGTAGGGTAAGGAATACTAGAAACATGGGAAAACATTTGGTGGTGTTCAATGAAAGACTGAGAGTAAAATGAAGTGATGGGTATGAGTATTTATTACCATTATTGTACAGTATAATTATCAGGGTTTACTGTGTCCAGCTTCTGAACCTTGCCTGAATCATATGGTTTACAAAGATGTGTGGCAAGTGTATTGTCTGGGAGTTTAAGTTTATAAGTTAAAAAGAAAGACATGTCAACCTAACTGCCATATATTAATTTTATACTATTTGTTACACTGTTTGGTTATGGCTCCCAAATTGCTACACTCTGTTTACTTCTTGCTTTGCCAACTTAACATTCTCTAACCTTATGTTGATTTCTCAGCAGAAGTTCGGAGGGAAGTCAGAACACCTCCTGCACATCGACCACCTCTTCCCCGCCCCCTCCACTGTCCCCTAAGCAGCAGCAACAACTACAACAACAGCAGCAGTCCACACAATCGCCGCCTTCCACCCCGTCAACTCCCAGCGGCCTCCACGACTGCTCTGAGACTGACCCAACCGACTTCCTCTCCAAGATCGACTCCAACATAGCCCTGATGAGGACCAGCATCGAGCGCATGGAGACGCATGCATAGTAAGTCACATTGGGGAACACTACTAACCTGAACACTGGATGGTTTGTCCTGGATGTGGAGTTCTTAAATGCTCGTGTTTTGGTTTGATACAGGACCTCCAACCTGAGGAAATTATTACAAAACATTGGTGTGACTTTACAGTGTTCCATGTTTGTTTTATTCTTCCCCAATCACAACATTCATTATTGATATCAATCAGGTGGCTCACTGTCAGACTCCTACAAATCTATCTGACAGTTCAGTCATCAAATCTTCACACGTTAAATCATGACTTCGCCACATAGAAAATTATTATTCATTTGGGTGCTTGAATAACTCGACTGTATCAAACTGTAAAGTCAACCCATTGTTACCAAGACTTCCTCAAGTTGTGTTTGATGCATATCTCCTGTTGGGGAAGTATTTTGTGTTGGGTTCAGGAATACAGCTGCTTGGGTGATTGGTGTATTAAGGAGTAAATATTGCTTTGTCAGTAAGTAATTGTGCATTAATGATAATGCTTAATGCTTACCATGAGAGTTATAGAAAGTAACTGACATATCATGTTTAGGTCAGCTTTATTAGTGACAGGTTCCCTTGGTGGAGTACAGTTAAAGTTTGTTGTATCAGTCAGATATTACAATTACGGTGTAGATGATTAACCGTTTCTAAACAATAAAAATAACATGTGGAGAATATTATGGTGAGATAGATATAAGTAGGAAATTGATCGCTATTTCCTTTTGCCAGTGAAACCAGAATGTATGGATGTCAAAAAGCAGAAGATATATTCTATCAACATAAAAAATTTAAAATGACTTCTGGTATTAAAAAAAAAAAATTCACTGTAACTGTCCATTAGTTAAGTTTTCCAGTACAGTATTTACAGTCGTCTTTGCTCACAATTGCGTCTTGTTGACTCAGTCTGATGAAACACTGGTGTGGACATCTTTTATGCTTAATATTTACTGTGATGTAGGCATGTAATAGGTTGCTAGATATTGCAGCCATAAATAGTAGTACAGTAGTAGTAGTAGCCATGGTGTTCCCCGAATCACATTATTAGATTTATTGTGTTGGGTTGGGTTGCTTATGGGTCCATTTGGAAGGATGATCATGGGATGGACTGACAGTGACAACCAGTACGATTACTCCTTACAAAGTCTATGGAGGAATGAAATAACAGTCTCATGAATTAAAAATGGTGAGGAAGAACCCATATTTGGATAAGGTACAGGTACACTCACAATCCATAATCCCAAGGCCAAGATCTAGAGCAGACGGTTTCTAGACGACAGCCCACCTATTTGTTCGAAATGTATGAGGCCTCAATGATGGTTTGGGTGGGCTGTCGTCCAGAAACCGCCTGCTTCAGAGCTCTGGCTTCAACTGAGGTGGGCCAGGGATTGTGGATTGCGAGTGTACAGTAACTCTCAATTTTATTCGAGTTTGTTATGTGTGTTCTCATATTAAATCGAGGTCCAAAATCCAAATAATGATCAATTTTTGGATTTTTTTCACAATAACGCATAACAGTGTTTTTATTACACAAATTACTGTGTACAAAATCTCTTTAGGAGCTCGTGTAAAACAAAAATTACCTGCACATAGAAAATATACCTTTGTCTGTATGTGGATCTTCCTTCCCACTTTATTACTTGCTGTCATTCAGCTTAAGGAGAGAGTATACTTTTGGTACATTAGAGTGCCTTGATTCCTCCAAAGTATGCCAGGAAACAGGACCAGATTAACACAAATAATGGTGGTGTGTTGCCTGGACTAGTTTGGAGGAATCATAATCTCCAAAAATATCAGAACTATACCCTCCCCTTAACCCGTGAGTATTCATATATTTGGCCGTCGTGGTAACAGATGCTGTAGATGAATTAAAAGAATGGTTAGTGGATTTCAAGAGTTAATTAATGGGTGAATGGAAGTGAGTATCTGAATGAGTTAGTGGATTATAACATACCAGACTTCTGTATATGACATCAGTGTTTTCATTTTAGTATAGTATTAGGCAGGAATATAGTGATGCACATTTAGGGAATAATATCTTTTACTAAAGGAGAGTTCTTTTTAAGATATCTAAATGAGTTTCATGTGTTTGGATCCCACCGTGAGATTCAACCGTGTAATGATATTTTTATAAGACAGAGAAGTATATTAGGTACCTTGTTAAATTTACACTACAAGTACTATAGTGAGTATGGATAAATTAACCAATATTATTAAGTTCATAAGCCTTTAACTACTTTTAGCTTGATAGAACAGCTGTTGGGCTGTATCTACAATAAATACAGTATATTTTATTTTTGAAAAGTATGTTGGTGCGTGCCTTGCAGGATAATATTTCGCCTAAGATTATGGACCGTATGCAAGAACATTGATGGTGTTGACGATGGCACGATACTGAAACGATGACTGTCTGGACACAACATACTGTATAGACATTGTACAGTCGGCCTCGGGAATTCATATACAGCACTGTGATATCAAGGGGTCGTAACAACTAGAATATTTAATACATTAACTTCCCAAAACCAAATTCCTGCTTGCTGTCACACCTCTCTATCACCTTTTTCTGGCGCTATAGGACCTCGATGTTACGGCGCCTAATATCCATCAATCAAAAATCACAAAACCAACAAAAATCACAAAACCAAACATTTCTAGTTACATTATTTGGCTAATACTTGAATCTGTCAGCAGAATAATCCTTACAGTATGTGTACAGTAAACACCACTTGTAACCAATACTTTGTGTACCAATTCCTGAGGCCAATTGTACAAGTAACCTGCCATTGTCAACACCACGGATATTCTTACATATGGGCCTACCATTGCCAAGCTTATGTTTTACCGGAATTCAAGTGATGATTACTCATTTGAAAAGTATTCTCTCCAATTGCAAAGTTGCTGTAAAATGATATGGATTTTGTTGGTGAATTGGAAGCTAATGATTCCTCCAAACTATGCCACGAAACAGCATTAATACTAAGTTAGTCTGATTTGTTATGTACTCATTGTTTGGAGGAATCTGCAGCCTACAACTTTATGATATTTTCTTACTCCATTAAGATATCCTCTCCTAGTCTGTCTAGCTGCTTTTTATGGCAATATCTCAGTGGGATTTTGTTTGTAAGTTATCAAATATCAACGGAACTATTGACTGCTGAACTAATCTGTTTGGTTGTCCCATAATATTATGTTGGAATGAATGTAACTGTTTACTTTGATCTTTCTGGATATTCTGACTGATTGCTTGCTACTAAAGTTTGTGGACCTTGTATGTATGTGTGTATGTATGTGTGTGTGTGTGTGTGTGTGGGAGAGTTCCTTCTAGCACAAATGATGTCGTCTTTGGCAACTGTTGTGTTACCAATGTTGGTTCTGGATTCAGGCTTGTTTTTTTCTTTCTATAACTTTGCCGTGCCATTATTTACATCACAGATAATCCTCACAAGGCCTTCACTGTGATGAGGTCGTCCAATTGAGGATGTGTCTGGGCAAATAAAGGGAAATGGGACTCGGAATACTTCACTCATAGTCAGGGCTTTCTTCTAAGTATTAAATAAATATCATCTATATGTTAGACAGGATGCAGTTCCGAAATGCATCGTGAGGCCGTGATAGAGTTAGGGGGAAAAAAGTTCTGGGCAATTTTTTTGAGGTATTAATTTCTGCAAGCCATACCATGTAACAAACTGTCAGTACAGCTGGTTTGTTTTGTGGCACAATTTTGAAGGAAACATCTTTCATTTGACAGTGTTTTACTCAATTTTAAGGTAAGCTAAATAAATGCACATAATATACAGTAATACAGTACTGTATCTGTATTTTTTTATCAAAGTTATAATTATGCATGCTGTATTTCCATTGTATGGTAAAACATATTATGTACTATAGATACTTACCATAGATACCTGTATGCATGTATTATATAGTACAGTGTTGGCCTTGAGTCAGTATCCACCCACTCCTAGCCAACCCGGACATGTGTCATTGCAACCATGGATACGACGCCAAACCTGCTGCCAGAAACCCCTTATACACCAAAGCCACGATCCTCACCAAGCCACAGTCAATTATCTTAAGGGGGTGCGGGAATAGGGGGGCAGGCTTGGGGGTATGCAGGAGTAAGGGGACAGGCTGGGTGGGATAGGGGGTTGCAGGAATGGGTTACAGGCTTTCTACCCACCCCAAGCCTGTCTCTCTATCCCTGCACCCCCCCAAACCCCCCACCCCAAGCCTGTCCCCTATTCCCGCACCCCCCCAAACCCCCCACCCCAAGCCTGTCCCCTACTCCTGCACCCCTTTAGCCCATTAGAACTCACCCAATCATCAACCACAACTCCCCACAGCCTACCTTTGCTGTGAAGAAATTTATGTTACAGTGTTGGAGGTAAACCATTCCTCTAAGCTGTACTATGAACCAGACTCCCTCTATAGTCTATTATAGTTGATGTTTTGTGGTGCATCTTGGAAGGATCAGTTTCATGTCAGTCCATTCCTCAATTGCTTACAAGCACTAGGCCGCTATATTCTATTCTTTTTTTTAACCTGGCAAAAATGTTCTGGCTCCCTCAGTTTAATACCTGGATTTATTCAGAACACCAAATTTCACAAAATATTTATTACACTCTGTGCACTGTACTTATCTGCAGCTTATAAACACTTAAATGTACAGCACATCAAATGTGTTTACTGTATAAGGTCATTTTCTTAGAAGGGAATCAATGCATTTTACCCAAAATAAAAAGAAAAATGTAATAGTCAGATCTCACTCCTCAGTTCATGAATTGATGCCAATGTGTTTATTATTGGAAAAGTTGTCAAAGCTGCCTTGGCCTCTAGTTAAATGTACAGTACACATACATTGTTCCCCAACTGTACACTCACCTAGCCTTGATCCAGTCTCACAACTGCCAACCAGAACTATAGTACCTTCAAGTCTTATGTGGAATAAACTGATATTCATTTTAGTTGGTCAATCATATCATGAACACAGGAATGTTTGCCAGACTATGGTCATAACTTAAAAGGGACTTCGTATATTTCCTCTAGGATAAAAAACACTATTATTCATGAATTTGTTTGCATGCTGTCCATATACAGTACATATACAGGCGCCGGATACTCAAAGCTCACCATAAGCTATGGTGCCGTACAGCTCTAAGGTACTTAAAGTTATGTGCCCCTGTGGTGCCAGAGCTTGTGACGTTGTGTCCCATACTCAAAACTTTACTTTGGCACCGTAGCGAGGAACGTTTGTTGGAAGTCCCGCTAAAGTGCCTTTGCCGCCTGTGTCAGCTCAGCCAATGAGAGAGACGGACAGAAGCGCCTCTTAGGAATTGTTTAAATAATTGTACTGTATTGTTAATATCCATAACACTGTTTGGCATCTTAATTTCATTCCTTGCCTTTTCATACAATACATTAGTTATTCGGGTGATAATCCTACTCACACTGGCCTGGGTTAATCCACACAAGTCCTCAATGACACTCTGGAATGTGCCACTTGCATAAAATCGTAGTGCCAACAGTACTTGAGTGTGTGTGGGACTGTGGGCTCAGCATGAGACCTCCTCGTTGCCCGACGAATGTGTGGCTCCAATTCCTGGCACAGGACAAGAATTTCCTGACGAGGGAAGCGGTAGCACATCACTAGATGTTCATCACTCACATGAAGTGAATCCAACGGGTCTCTATACTGTACAGTACCTTCATTCTCTTCGTAATCTGCGACCAAACACATATGCTGCCACCAACTCCATCATGGCTCTCCCAGATGTCAATGTTTGTTTACTTTTGAAAGAGCACGGTAGGGTTGTGTAAACGATAATTTTCGCCCTATTTCTGGGTCGGCCAGCATTAAGACAACCCCACAGCACAGGTACAGGTGCTTTAGCTTAAAGCACCGTAACTCAAAGCAATATGGCGGCTCCCATGTTTTGAGTATGGGACATTTTGGCTGCTGAGTCAGAGGCCGTCTTAAGCTAAAGTAACTTTGGGTTTATGGAGCTTTAAGTAGTTTTGAGTATCCAGCGCCAGTACTGTACTCTGGTTAGATACATCCAGACCATTATTCTGTTGGGCTGAGTTCGTGTTTGAATTTTATTTTTAATGAAAACCCTGGCTTCGTCCCTCATAACTCATATGTGTATGTCTGTAGTGGCTTGGTGTCTATGGATGGAGGCTGCCAAACTCTCACAGAAAAGTTTAACACTCCAGTGCTGTATCTTTGTGTGATAATATTGGTACAGTAATTTACAATTGGATTCTTTTGTCTACAATTTTGAATGACGGTAGTGTTTGCATTTTGCAGCCCCCAGCATGAGGTTAGCCATGAATAGTACCCAGATGATTTCTGCTTGAAGCAACCCCAAAACACATCACAGCTGCTTCTGTTTGACCATCACAGAGGCTCATCAACACTATACAGTACAATAGATTAAATCAGCTCAAAAATACATAATACTGTACAGCATTTACAAAATATTGATATTGATGAATATACATAACAGAATATATTTGTGTGGAGCTGAACATTATCTCTGATGAATCAGTCTAACTGCTGTACTGTACCTGATAGTTTAACAAATAGTCAAGTTTAAGACTATCTATTGGTGCATCAACTTCATGTCACTGTCATGATCTCATCTTAACAAGTGCAATGTTGTTCAAATCTCACCAGGAAACACTAACATTGTGTTTGATACTTGATTATTTTAAAAGAGGTATTATTTACAGTGCCATGATTCCAGTAACTTGTTAAGTAGCTCTTGTTGTAGTCAGTAAATTAGTGGCTATATATTCCTTCTCATTGTACAGTATCACAAAATGACATCTGTAGTGGGGAAGTCTGTTCTGTTTCATGATACAATATAATATAATTTGGAAGTATCACTTGCCTCCAATCTACAGACAGTATTGTAGAACCACCAAGTTTAGATAATGAACTCTTTAGATATTTAGTGAAGAGAACACAGAATCTGGAAGCAGGGGAAGGATATCAGTATTATCGGACTTGGATGCCTTCATTGTTAAGTATTGAATATTTAGTTTGTATCATTTCATTCCTTGAGTTTGAATGTGAAGGTTCTTTAATTTTACTCATTTATCCGTACATTCTTTATGTATGCATTGAATAGGATTGTTTTAATTTTGTTTGAAAATATTATGTTTAATTTTTAATTTTCAATGCCTGCTAGTCTGTGTTATGAGTTTTTATATTATGATTATATGATTTTGTCTTATGTGGTTAAAATAGAATATTTAAATATTTTAAGGGATTAAGATCCTGATAGAAAAATTAGAGGTTGCATAATGTTCCAACACTAAACATTAACACTACAGTACAGTACAGCAGACTGTACTTGTACTGTTCTCTGTTTTTTTAACTTGTCGAAAATGTACTGACTCCCTCATTTGCCGGTAGTATCTTGGCTTGATAAATAAATGCAATGCAATCAGAGACAAATTATACCAAAAATGTACACAACTATGTTATTATCAGTCACTTGTAAATACTACAATGTCAGGTAAATGTGTACAGTATCTAAAGTCATATTACAGCAATGTAATTGGAAGGGAATCAGTGTATTTTCCCCTGGCTTAAAAAAAAAAAGGCAAACTTTACAGAAAACTGAAGGATTCTGTTTCATGGCAGTACTTGGATGATTCAGTAGCTTCCATTTTATTATCAACAAAGTCTGGCGGGAGTTGTCAATTTTGGCCAAATAGAAGGGATGTTTGTGCCTCCAAAATGTGGCAGGAAATTGAATGGGTTGTTGTTGGTTCATCTAAATTGTTATTGGTTGGTGTGAGGTGTTATTGGTTCATATAAATTGTTGTTGGTTGATTTATGTGTTATTGGTTGATGTAAAGTGTTGTTGGTTGGTGTGAGGTGTTATTAGTTGATTTAAAAGTGTTGTTGGTTGATTTATGTGTTATTGGTTGATATAAATGATGTTGGTTGATGTAACTTGTGTGTAGTTTTGAGTGTTGGGTTATACATACTCATGACAGTCAGAATATTTATCTTGGGTACAGTAAGAATTGGTCTTTAGGTATGAAGTCTAATATTATTTCCACGGTTAATTAAGGTATGCATTGTTTACGTCAGTTTAATTCCTATAGATTTGATTTTTTTTTTTTTTTCCTATTTACATCTTCAGAGACATTACACACATGCTTGTTTAGTGTTACTGAACTGGTTTGATAAATTTCCAGTTTGTTAAAAGGCCTGAGATGTTGGTGGCAAGTAGGAGGTTACTGGTTCCTTCAAACTGTGCCACAATACAGCACTTATACTGTTGGGGCCTCACTCACATGTAATAGTTTGGAGGAATGTTGGACCTTCAGTTCTCATCAAAATAATATCTTGTAGTAAATAGAGTGGGTCACATTTACCGTAGTTAGCTTTGACCATTTCATATTGAGTTGAAATTTGGTAGTGATGCTCAAGTGAGATGAATCTAGTTAGATGATACAGTACAGTACTCATTTCACCCAGGATAGTTTAGGTGTATATTTAGATATCATAGGTTAGGTTCACTGTAGATGTTTCAGCTTAAGTATGAGAATATGTTTCATTGTCATGGGATGCTGTGATCATATTTTCTCTAGTCTTTCCAGTGCATTACAACAGATTACCAAAGGTAGTGTAGTATAGAGTAGTCTAAAGTAGTATGTAGGCATTCCTGTGATGTTTGAGAAACACACATTAAAAGTAAGGGTTTATCTACACTATTCTCCATTTTTTTTTTTTTTTTTTTTTTTTTTTTTGACCGGCAAAATGTACCAGCTCCCTCATTTAATTACTTGGCATTTTTGGTAAATCCAAGACAAACTACGCCTAAAATTTACAGAACTATATACAGTACATTTGCGCACAGATGACTCGAGGCCAACTTGTCCACCCACATGGTGATGTTGTATTGTATTGTATGATCTGTATCTGGTAACAGTGGTAGTTTGACCTGGACTCAAATTCAGTTGTCTGCTCGGGCAAAACAAACCTAATGAAAATTTCTCGCTATGTTGATTGAACCAGTTTATAAACTACAGTATATCATGCATGTTGGTGGATGAGGTGGCTTCCAGTCATCTGCTTGCAACTGTACCTTTCCACAACTTATAAAACTGAAATGTGCATGAAATGTTTACACAGTGTCCTATATAAAAGGGAATTGGTACAGTTTCACCAGGATATAAAAATACACTTAATAAATTTAATGTACTTAATTAATGTGTGAAATCTACAGGAAGTGGAAACATACATGTACACCTCCAAGCTTTTATGTTTAGTTTTAACAATGTTTCAGATGAAAGTTTGATTATGTTTCATGCTCTCTGTTGGTTTTACACATTAATATTGATCATAGTAATGTTGTGGCTTCATAGGTGGTGTACAGTTGCTTCCATACACTTGTTTCTCATATACTGTACTGTCTTATATTATGGTGTTGGCTTTCTTCCCATCTGTTATGATTGAGTGCCAAAAGTTCTGACTCTTAAGTCAATATCATTCCTTACTACTGATTTTATGTTAATTTTAAGTCAATATCATATCTTACTACTGATGTTATGTTAACCCTGTAAGAGGAATAAATCCTGAGATGTAAAGTATATAAAAGGGAAGATTTGCAACTCCATGGCAACAGGAAATAAATGTTTTGAAGCAACTATTCTTGTAGAGGTTTAGTAGAACAGATAATGTAGGGGACATACTGTAGTGTAGAACAATACTGGATCAATCCCTTCAGAGAGAATTGCTTTTCATGTTACATTCTTAAAAAAGTTTATTTGAATCTGAGAAAACTTCACTTTTACAATGGAGTTACTGTACAGTTCTTCCATCAGTGATAATAGTTACAATATATCACATTAGTTTGTTACAGTAGTCAATACAAACTCTCTTTGTCCACCTGTTGTTTTGGTATCGCACAAGGTTGTCATAGCAAATTAAATGTTCACAAGTTGATGCTGTATTGTCATGTCATTTATGGGGGGTTAATTGGAGTCTGCAAAATCCATAATATTGAGGTGAGACAAACAATAATAGCCAAAAGTGTCTATAGGCTGTGCTTGTAGTTATATACTGTAGTTATATTTAGATCGTAGAAATTTATGATAACGAGGACTTACTAGTCACACGGACCCTTGTTATGTCCTCACATGAAGAGTTACATTTAAGAAGAGTCATGTGTTGGGTGATGATAATGATGATGGATCCTTTAGTCACAACATAAATCCATTCTACAGCTGTGGTCTAAAGTTTTGATACACAGAAAGAGGACTCCATCAGATATACAGTACCTCTTGTTTTGGTGTGTTATTGTGACAGTTTTGTTTTGATAAGTCTGGAGCTTGCTTGTAGCCCACTAGAAACTGCTGCTATTGTTCAATCTATCTATCAAATAGCTATGATGCCTCGCTTCCTATGGGAACTCCCCCCAAGGGTGTGGACATGGCAGAAGCATCACCAGTTCTCCCTGTTCCAAACACTTCTTCCTTGCTGGATCAAACCCTCACCTTCCATTCACATTTCTCTCCCTCATGTATTCCCCCACTCTGTTCACCCACCTGGCTGGTGGGCTGCCTCATATTCCAAGTCCCTCCACTTCACTCTCATACACCTTCTTTGTAAACTCTCCATCTTGTATTCTCTCCTAATGTCTAAACCACCTCTACGTACAGTACTTTGCTTCACTTTCTCAGTCGCACCACATTCAACACTAACTACCTTCTTTCTCAGATCACACCTCACTGTGTTACAGTCAATCACTTCAACCTTTGCCTTCTCAATGGCCATCTCTTTGCTTTTATCAACATTCACCTTAAGTTTCCTTGTCTTGCATACATCCTGAAACTCATCCACTCCAACTTACAACTAGAATAAAGCTGTCATGATTTTACCCAAGTCAGCAACTGTATGGTACCCATCATTGTCATCTCCTGGCTTATAGGTTTTCTTGAATGTGGTCCAAATTCATAGCTGCCATATTTCCATGTACTGTAGATGAGAGACTTGAGGCACGTCACTCTTGGTGGTAACAAAAAATGGAGAGAAAAGAGAAGACTGGATGAGGAAGCACAGTATACTCCATTATATTTTTTTACTTGGCAAAAATGTACCTGTTTTCTGATTTAACTTACTGGCTTCTTCGGTAAATGTAACGGAATCTAAGAAAATTAAACCAAAAATTTACACAACTATAATAGGTATACAGTACTTATCTGTAACTTGCAACACGGAATGTTTGCAAAATATAAATCTAAGATTGTTTTATGGTAAAAGGAAATTGGTGCATCTTTGTCGAGATAAAAATTAACGGTATAAAAAATAGGCGGGGTAGTTTGGGGTTAGCAAGTCTAATTTTGTCAATCCTGTCCTTAACTTGTTGACTCTTTTCTTCATTAATACCTGTATGTGTGTATGTTCATGTGCATGTGTGTGTATGTGTGTTTACATTCTATAGTTCTGTCTTTATTTATCTATAGTTTACCTTGCTTTGTTTGCCTTACTATTAGACAGGAACTCTTACAGGCTTTTCCACATGTTTGAGAAATGCTTAATAACTCTTTGAGTCCTCAGTTAGGTATTACAGTAACATGTTTTGTGTCCCCCGCCTTTATGAAAAACAAATATAGGTGCAAAACATAAGACTGTAAAGCTAAGAGAGGGTCTAGAAGGGCAAGGAAATATTTCTCAATAATTTGGATGTGACTATAAGAACTGTCAGTGGTGTTTTATAACTTGCAGATGCTGTTAAATAATAACTGGTTCTTTATATATTAAGGAAACACTTGCCATAAATACTGTAGTGTGTTATACAGTTGTATTGATGATGAATTTCACTCATATAATTTGCATTGCTTTCAGAACCATCTCACTTAAAGATTTGTTTTAAATTTGTAAGTGAGAGGAGCTCTGAATATCAAATTAAGGGGGTGTGGGAATAGGGGGACAGGCTTGGGGGGGGGGGGGTTAGGGGGTTTTGGTGGGTGCGGGAGTAGGGGGACAGGCTTTGGGGGCTTAGGGGGTGTGCGGGAATAGGGGACATGCTTTCTACCAACCCCAAGCCTGTCCCCCTATTCCCGCACCCCCCAGTCCACCCCAAAGCCTGTCCCCTACTCCCCTTAACACTTATTTTCATTTCATTGCCTGGGATTACATATTTATAGACATACTTTGCACAATTACCAGGTCCTACAGTACTTCACCAATTATGTTTATGTAGTCATGTTCTAAAGGTTAACAGTACATATCAAAAACATTAAATATTTATTAGCTCAGGATAAGAGTGATATACAGTACTGTAACTGCCTTCAGTATTATGACACCACCCACTTGTGATTTGCAATTATAAGTTAAAAAGCATAACATCTATAAAGGATATCTCAAAGAATTGATGAGTTGTCTTCAGCTGCAAACATTTCAACATTTGGCCATAATAATAATAATAATACAGTACAGTACTGTAAATTCAATTAAACTAGAGTAAAAGCCAAGGATCAGTTTTTATAGAAATTGTGTTCCTGTGGAAGGCAACTTACTGAATGCAGTGCTTAAAAAATTTCATGAAATATTGGAGGTGTGAATGTTTGCTTACATATTGGGTTCAACATTAGACCAACATACAGTATCAACTTTTTCTGTGTAATTATTTCAAGGAGAGTATTCAGTATGACTCCACTCAAACATACACTACCAACTGACCACTCAAACAAACAATTGCTAAGTAAGCGTGTGGGACGATGATGACAATATGACCCATAGGATATGACTGGAGAAGCAGCTGTTAGTTATTGTTAGCCTTTGTAGACATGATGAAGGAAGGAAAGACTCACTAACATTATGGTATATTATTATGTAACTCAGGAATGGGTGTGATTTAATTGTGTCACATTTTGTCACAATTCGTGGCGTCTCAGCGTTAAGGGGAGGAACTCTCTTTGGTACATTGGAGTGCTACTGATTCCTGCAGACTATCCCGGGATACAAATCACCTCAATGTTACTAATAGGGCATTTGTTTCCTGACATAGTTTGGAGGATTCAGTAGCCTTACAATTTATCATAACAAGTTTTTTCCCTTAAAAGTGACTATATTATCAAATGGTCATTACAGACAGCCATTTCATTAAAACGTCCGGGAGAACAAAACAAAACTGAAGTCATTTTA
Organism: Petrolisthes manimaculis; assembly: GCA_034508575.1. NCBI lineage: Eukaryota > Metazoa > Arthropoda > Malacostraca > Decapoda > Porcellanidae > Petrolisthes > Petrolisthes manimaculis. The sequence continues at coordinate 72,462 of JAWZYT010001897.1, forward strand.
TGTTCAATAAAGTACTTGTTAATTAAGTAAGTCATCTTTGGGATACTTGTAAACAAATATCAGCCAAATGTAGGAACAAATTTGCTTGCAGGGATTCAAATTTTACCCCTTTCTGTGTCAAAGTATTTTTTCATTCTTCTTCAATATTTGTTGATTTTTTAATGGTAATGAAACTATGTTAAAGTATTGTGTTGATGAAAGACTTGTACTGGAGCTGTTATTATAATTATCAGTTGCTGAATAAAGCTCATTTATCAGAAACATTCATGGTATTATTTGAAATCCTGCTTGCACTTTCACATTTATTATCTCTAAAATTATATGGCTTACCACTTTCTCCTAAAATTATATGGCTTACCACTTTCTCCTAAAATTATATGGCTTAACACTTTCTCCTAAAAATTATATGGCTTATCACTTTCTCCTAAAAACTTTCTCTGCTTCTCGCTTTTCAAGACGGCAGAAAGATTACGATTACTCTGGACCATTCACAGTATTAAGATAAACTAACCTCCACTTGACATTCTTGCAACTCAATGATACTATAAAACAGTACCAACATACTAATCAGTTTTTTTCTATTAATACTATTCTAGCTGACTTTCTTTGTGACTCGCCTGTGTTTTCCCTCACGTGTTTATGCACTTACTCAACACACACACACACACACATCTTTTGCCACATGTATAGCGTTGCCTCAAACACCCGTCTGTTCCCCTTCTCTCCGCTTGGCATATTCTACACCAGTTTCATGTCTGCATTAGGGCCTTAGGCAAGAATATCATGTTTTTAAAGTTAAGTGTAGGGCTATTGGTGATGGAACATGGAGTGATTAGAATATTGTACAGTAGTGAAGAGTAAAAGTGAACAGTGAACAGTGAAGTGAAATGGTTTGAGGTATTGAATTCATGTAGAGAATGCAGGAAGAAAAGTTTTCAAGTGATAATTATGATGGTGAGATTGAGGGACCTGGTGTGAGGGGGAGACGAGCATGAAGGTAGGTGAACAGAACTTGGCCACAGGAAATCTTACAGAGGCTATATGGCAAGAGAGGTCATTATTCTGGAAGTACAGTATTGCCATGAATAGTCCACCAAGTGACTCAGTGATTAGCAAAACTACAAGCCTAATAATAATGTTGTATGGCAGTTATGTAGTCTTACATTTTCTATATGTTGTAAACCCTCGAAACCACCAGCATGTGTGTGTACTAATTTTAGTGGCCAATAGTACATGAAGGAGAGGAATGTGAGGAGGAGGGCAGCAGGGCTTCAAGGTACTGTACTGTATATGGAGGGAATGTCAAGGCAGGACAAAACCAGAAACTATTCTTCCATGGCCAAACCCTTGTGTGGAAGTTTGTTGAAAGGAGCAAGGCATTAAACCTAGAGATGGATTGATGTACAGTAAACCCTCAATTAGTTGTATCTGATTGAGTTGATTATTAGATTAGCCAAACACTGTTCCATTCAAACAAGCCACAGATAAACCAAACTCTAGTTGAACTAAGGAGGTGATTACTGTACTGTACTGTACAGTCAGTCTATATACTTGTCTGCTTACTGATGCTTCAAGAATGGCTTTCAAGACTCCTTTACCATCCACTTCTACTTCTGCCAAAATGAAAATGAATAATAAACTTTCCATTCACTAGAAGTTTCAGTTGATAAACAACTATGACTCCTGGATATGACTCAACTCACCTAATGGAGAAGTACAACTTTAAGAAAACCACCATCTATGATGTTGTTAATGTGTTCTGTTGATGGTACATGTATTAATATTGAGTAAGCTGGTCAGAGGCTTACTCTACTGAGTATCTGAGCCATGACAACTTTAGATGCAATAATGGCTGACTATGATGTCAACAAACTCATCACAGTGGAACTGCTAACACTGTGGACCAGTTTATGGACCAGTCTAGGAAACTGTAGGAAGAGGAGGACCTTCAAGACTTCCAACTGTACAATAATGTATAGTACAGTACATACAGGTATACAACATAATCAGTAACATTTGTAAACAATACATACACTATATAAAAAATTGAAACTGTATGACAGAATGTTGCCCCATCAATAGTTTAGCTTAGGAGTCAGAGTGTTTATATGCCAACCATCTTTATACACAAAAGTTTTGGTGAGTCGTCTGACCTTTACCCCTAATGAGTTCTGGTTATTGAGGGTTTACTGTATTGTGGTGTTGTACTGCATGTAATTAGGGTGAAGGAGTAGATTGGTTTGGTGTAGATCTTCTGAAATTTGTTTACCTGTATTTAACTTACAGCTCCAACATACTGTACTATTATCTGAGGTGTAATACAGTTATGGACGTATAAAAATGTATTAGCTACTAACAACACCATTGCTAGTTCCAAAATGTTAAAGGATGCATTGTAGTTGTTAATAATGTGGCCCCCCCGCTCGCCCCCACCTCTTTAGTCCCATGAATTCTAAAATGTGTAATAATAATAAAATCCTGTAACAACTAACCACACCTTGTTAGTTCCAAAACATTATAATATGCATCGTAGTTGTTGACAATGCCACCCCCTCCGTCTCCGAAAAGATTATAGTATGTATTGTAGTTGTTGACAATTGCACCCCCTCCGTCCCCCTCAGCCCCATGGTGGACCGGATGGAGGTGGACGACTCGTGTTGCCAAACAACGCGGGGCAACGACAACAACAGCACCAACAACGGCAGCAGTCGGTGGCACTCGGCGGCGCGTCAGAACGTGTACCACAACGGCTACCACGACCCCACCTCGGCACCTCACCCCGTCGTCACCCCAGGCAGGACCATCACCATGTCACTCAAGAGGCTACTGAGGGACCATGAAGAGTTGTATGAGTTATAGTGGTGGTTAGGAAGTTAGATCACAACCAGAAGGAACTATATACTGTACCATGAAGAGTTGTATGAGTTATAGTGGTGGTTAGGAAGTTAGATCACAACCAGGAGGAACTATTATACCATACAAGGAATCATGTGAATTATAATTATATATGGTACCATTCAGGAGATGTGTGAATGTTATGATATGGTATTGATGAAGTTAAATTAGTACAAGGAACAATTATACACCATTCTGGAACTGTGTGAATTAATAATAGCATTGAGGAACTGTATGAATGATATAAATAAAGTGATGGTGTGGAAGTTAGACTAAGTAAGAGGAGGAACTATAGAATATTTAGGAGGTGTATTATTAATAGTGGTGTTGAATGATATAGAAGACTGACAGTTTGCTAAAAAAAAAAGGGAAATGGGGTATTGATGATGATTTTGTGACTTATATAAAGTGGTGGTTAGGAAGTTAAACTAGAAGGAGGAATATACTGTAGACCATTTAGGAGATAATTTTATGAGTTTTTGGGGTAGCTAGGAAGTTAGACTGTGAAGGAAAGAATTACAGATCATATTATAATATATACAATACAGATATATACAGTGTATGTTGCCTATTGTTGTTAAAGGGAGATACACTAAAAAGATAAATGATTGTTGTGGTTTGGGAGGCAGACAGAGAGAAGGAAATTTAAAAGCTGAGGAGCTACATGTGTTACTGTATATTCAAGGAGTATGCATTGTATATAAAAGTTATGTGTGGGTGATAGTTTGAGAATGATAAAATGCCAAAAGAAAACTATCTACCTACCTACCTACCTACTGTGTGAATCATAAACCGGTGTTGTAAAAATATTTATGGTGTAGGCTACAGTCCAATGCAATGGTAATGGTTTGGAAGGGGAATGTATTGACTATTATGAGCAGCTGTATGTATGTATGTATGACTCATGTACTACAATGAAATGAATTGAGTGGAAAAAATGTTTATTATTATTATTTTGATGTTGTTAAAAGAAGAGGAGGAGAAGAAGGAGAAAAGTGGTAAAAAACTAATTCCCGTTGTTTTAAAAAATTTGAGGGCCCTTATTGGAGCTCTATGAACCCTCCAAATAATCCAGGCCACAGAACCCTTCAGTATTTCTATTAGGGAATCTGTTGCTTGGAGTAGTTTGGAGGATTCACAGAGCTCCAGTAAGGGCCCTCAAATTTTTTAAAACTACGGGCATAAGCGCTCACAGGCTTATCATTCAAGTTTCAAATGTCTCTACACTTTCCAGTTACTGTACTAAGGTTGCCAGATAACAAACTTTATATATATAGTTTAAGTGAAAGTGATGCAACACCCGGGAACTCACTAATTGATGGACTGAACTGATATGATTGGTACCATTTGTGTGTTAACTTAGCTAGAAAGTGTTAAGAGAGTAGAGTGTGAAAAGTAACATACTGTATGAGATATTTATATTTTTTTGTTGTGTATGGTCATGTTAAGTTAACTCAGACTTCACAGTGCTGTATAATACAATGATGTACTGAGTCACAAGTGTGTTGGATCTAAACAATGCTTGTGAAAGGAGTTATTTACATATCGAGGTGATGTTGTTGTGTTGTGTGAGACAGAGGGCCATATGCATGTACTGTACTGTACTATCTATCTATCTATAGCTCTGATGCCTCGCTCCCTCCGGGAACTCCCCCCAAGGAAGTGGCCACGGCAGAAGAGTCTCCATCTTTCCCTGTTCCAACACTCCCTCCTTACTTGGTCCAACCCTCCCCTCCCCTCCCCCTCACGTTTCTCTCCTGTACTATCGTGGACAATAATATCGTGCCCCTGTTCTGACTGAGTCACAGTCGGGAGGGGTGCGATATTTTGTCCACGACTGTACATTGATAGTGTTGACGATGGTGTGGTATCAGTACGATGACTCCCTAGACACACTACAGAGCCATTGTATCACCATCGTCAACACCATGGATATTCTGACATACAACCCACTGAGACTCTGGAGGACACAACAATAATAACAAACACCAAAGCAGTAATGGAATGAGATGTTTGGCAATTTATGTTAAGGGGGTGTGGGAGTAGGGGACAGGACCCCCCCTTAAGATATTTGTAGCAGCAAAACTAAAGCTCATCTTGACCATCTGTTTTGCTTATGTGTGTGTGTGTGTTTATACAGTTGGCCTATGTGTTTGTGAGTGCTTGCTTGAGTTGATAGTTTTCTCTTGGTATGATAATATTTTTTGCTTATTGTAGCACTATCTCAGTTTATTGTTTAGATGTATTATATTCGTCAGTTGGTTGGTTTGATAGAAATGAAAGAATTGGAATGTTTCAGTTGGATTCTAGTACTGTATTGCAGGTTGTTTAAATACCATAAAATCAAAGGTAGGAAAGAAAGTTGTGTCTGTGAATGGAGGCACCAGCTGATTCCTTCTAACTTTGCCAAGAACCTGACGTTTACTCATTTAAAACTTGTATTTAAGAGGAGAGTTTACTTTTGGTACATCGGAGTGCCTTGATTCCTCCAAAATATGCCAGGAAACAGGACCAGATGGACAAAAATAAAGGAGTCCTGTTGCTTGAAATAGTTTGGAGGAATCAGTTGCTCCAGATTTGCCAACACTGTACTTCCCCCTTAAACACAAACCCAATTGGTGGAAAATCACACTAACGTGATTATGAATGCGAGTAAAACCCAATTGATCCATTTCGCCCGTAGTTTTAAAAAATTTGAGGGCCCTTACTGGAGCTCTATGAATTCTCCAAACTACTCCAGGCAACAGATTCCCAATTAGAAATACTGAAGAGTTCTGTGGTCTGGATTATGTTGGAGGATTCTTAGAGCTCCAGTAAGGGCCATCAAATTTTTTTAAACTACGGATCTTTGTGTGTATGGTATTGTAATGAATAATAGAAGTCTGGGAAAACATTTGTTGGTCTGCAATGAGGGAATGAGTTTGTATTGAAGTGGTGGATACAAGTACTGTACATGTACCCTGTATTTATTTATTTTATAATATTATCATGAGTCTCCTGTATCACTATTATTTATTCAGGGCTGCTCGGTCAGACAGTTTGAGGAACTTAAACAACAACAACAACTATTATTTATTTATTCTTCTGGCAGTGTGTACAGTAAATGTTGACAGTTGACATCAATAAGGCCTTTCCCAAACATGTTATTGGCTGGTCATTATAATGTAGAATTTGTGGGTGACAAATTTCAAGTAATGACAGTTAGCCTGTACATAAATTAATAACTGTGGCAGATGAATATAATCAATTTAATAACAATAACCCTGAGGTAAAAAATAACACACATAACTTCAGACCACATGTACAGTTGCCAGCACTTATAACTTGTACAGACAGGATTGTTTGTCCTCTTTTCCTGTACCAGTTATAACTGCTGACAACTGTACAATGTTTGGGCTCAACATGAATCCACTTCTCATATAACCTGAAGATTGTACTGTACATTTCCTCTATAATAAACAATACATATGTTTTGTATTTGTGTGTGTACTGTACTGTAGTTCATATCATTCAATAATTGTGAATTTCACCATCCAATAATAACTTACAGTAAATACAATACACTTATCAGCTATGGCATAATTTATATTTATATTTATAAGTCATATTTATTATTTGAAGATCAGATAATTGAAGGATTTAGAAATGACTGTTCGGTACATATGTTTGCCACAAGAATATAACATATACTGTATATAAGTACAGTATGTGTGAGAAAAAGTGCAATAATTTAATATTACAAGAGTGAAGTGGTGTTTCTGTAATGATATATTCTGTGTACCACAAACAAACAACCTTTATGTGGCTGCTGTTATATTTATATTAACATTATGGTTAGATTATTTATATGATTATCATGATTATTATTATATTACTGTATTATTATCATTATTATTATTATTATTATTATTATTATTATTATTATTACAGTACTGTACTAAGAAGGTGATTATTATTTGTTATTATTAGTACTACTACTACTACTACTTCTACAGGTATTATTGTAATATTTATTATTATTATTATTAACTACTATCAATGCTTTACCTTTACCTAAAATTGTCAATACTCAGAAATTTTGTGGATGTGAAATATTACATGTATTGCCAGATCATCATAAAAATCATCATCTTTCCTCTCTCTTTCTCCTTCTGGTTAAATTAATACATTCACTTTTATCTTGTCTTTCCATTCTTCCCTGTTTGTCTTTCTTGATACATTCCAACATCTCTAGTCTGTTTTTTTTTTGTTTTTTTTCCGGTGACAATTAATATCCACAGATAACTTGTTTATGAGTGGCTAAAGAATGACGCATAACAATGGATTGAGTGTTGAGTTACATCCAAATATTTCAGAGGTCTTTGTGATGGTGATGGTTGTTGACATTTGCTTCCAGATACAGGAGTACAGACTGTAATTATCAAACCTCAACGTTGTGGAGAAGCTTGTGAAGGGTTGACATTTGCTTCCAGATACAGGAGTACAGACTGTAATTATCAAATCTCAACGTTGTGTGGAGAACCTTGTGAAGGGTTGACATGTACTGTATAACGGTTACATTTCACCTTCACAATGGTTTATATATATACATAGTACTTTGTATTATGTTAAAAGTCTTGGGATAAGTCTTGGGGAATCCCAGTTGATTTAAACAAATTGTGGAGATTTTTGGGTAGTTGTGTGATAAGTGCATTCTATAAATTAATTACACATTACATATTAATATTTAGTGACAGTAGTGATGCAGAATAAGATTAGGAAGTCAGGAATCCCAGTTTTTGATGTACAGCATTAAATAAAAAATTAAGAAAACCTTAAATTTGCATATCTATAGAATAAATATGTTTAGGTAACTATTGGCCAATATGTGCACTTAACTGTACAGTGTCTATCATAGAACTAATAAAACTGAGGAGGGAATATTTAATAGATAAAAATTGTTTGTGATATCCTGTGCTTAACTAAACTAGAAACGTAAATTATTCGTATGGCACAGAATGATGTATGAAGTTTATTTCTCACCAACACAGAGATATGTAGTTACTGTACAATTGCCAGCACTTATGACGGGTACAGGAGAAGTGGACTGACAAGGCTGACTGTACCAGTTATAAGTGCCAGCAATTGTACATACTTTTTACAATATATGCCAAACTGGTAAGGAGGGGGGGGGGCTACATACAGTACTGATAGCTGTCAACAAAGTACAGATCTCTACTTTATTATAAGGAGAATATCTGTTTGTTAATTTGGAGGGCTACTTGCTGCTGGTTCCTCCAAAACTATCTAAAGAACCAATCACCTCAGTGTTACAAATATCTATCTATCTTTCTATCTATCTATAGCTCTGACGCCTCGTTCCCTCCAAGGGGGTGACCATGGCAGAAGTGTGTCCAGTTTTCCCTGTTCCAACACTCACTCCTTACTTGTTCAAACCCTCCTCTGACCCTTACGTTTCTCTCCTTTACATACTCTTCCACTCTGTTCTGCCATCTAACTGACGGTCTGCCTTGTTGCAAATAATAGGGGATAAATTTCTTGATATAGTTTTGAGGAATCAGTAGTGATTCAATTTTCAATCAAGAGTTTCAACACTTAACTTAGAAAATTATGTGATGTACAATAACACAAACAAATGTGGAGTTTTTATAATTATTTGGTTCTACACATATCAGTATTTTTAGTCAGTTTAGTGTGTTGGAAAATCTTCACAATTTGTTTAAGTATACTGTAAACATGTTAAAAAAAACTATGGAGCAGGAGAGGTCTGATGGTTGTGTAAATGACTTGGGGGAAAAAAAATACATACATACATACAATCATACATACATATAGATACACACACACACACACACACACCACACACACATATACATACATACACACACACACACACATAAACAAGTAATTTTTCAGTAACCATCATATGTGTTGTCAGAAAGTTTAACACGAGTATTGCACGTATACATTTGTTGTGTATACAGTGCAGGAATGTTTACAACAGTGTAGGATAACTAACAACATATTACTAATTATGTAATCAACATTCCATAACTCATTATTTGTAAAATGAATCTTTATCATTAGGGTTATTTAAAATTGTTCTATGTAATACAGTATGTATTTTTGTCCAAGTTGAAGTCTCCTATTTACTGGAAACCTTCATTATGCCTGACTTATGGGAATGAAGTACTGTACAGTACAGTATAGTACAGTACAGTACAGTAATCTTCTTCTGTTACTGTACACAACTTTACACTTCACATACTATATTATATATATATATTGTATATGGGATGGTACTGTATTTCACTTATAATATTGTGTTGACGTGTGTAGATTTCCAGTACATGTATGGTAAACTATACATAAATTATAATGCACATCAATGAAAATTGTGCCTTTAAACCCATTATTTTGTGATGTATCAATACTTCTATATACAGTAGTACTGTACATGTATTCATTATACAGTACATGTACAGTATAAGGTATATTTCATAGCTATTACCACAGTGTATATTGAAGGTTTAAAACATTGGGTTCCAAACCTAAGTATGACATGTACTAGCCAGAAGAATAATATATTCAGTACAGGTACTGTATACAGTAATATGTACAGTACTGTATACAGTAAGATATAGGGTTATGTACTGTACAAGTATATCCGTAGTATTACCGATGACATGACACCTGTACTATGGCTGTGTAGTGTGTCTATGGAGTCATCATCATGTTGGGTTGAGGCAGAGAAGACTGAGATGGTTTGGACATGTGAGAAAAGTGGAGGAGGGTGTGGTGTGTTGAGTGAGGTGGAGGAAGTGAGAGTTGGGGGCCGGCGACCGGTGGGAAGGCCCAAGAAAAAGTGGAAAACGTGTGTAATGGAAGATATGAATTTAATGGGAATAGAAGAACATATGGTACAAGATAGACAGATGTGGAGAACAGTCATCACCCGTCCAACCCCATCCTAAATGGGAAAATACGGACGTTAAACGAAAATGATGATGATGATGATGATGATTGTTGTACAGTATACGACTCAAAGTTATGAAACGAAGATTGTGTACCAACCTGTCCCAGAAACAGTCTGAGTAATGGGTGATAGTTTGTTGGTTTGTTAATGTGTTTGTGAGTACAGTACAGTACAGTAGTTTGTAAGGTCAATGCAGCTGTGCCTTCACTTATTGGTAAGCTATATTCAAATTCATGGTTTGGAAAGTCATGAGGTAAATTTTAAACGTGTGTAAGTTAGGCCGGTGAAGTTCAGTTAGTTATACAGACTTTAATTTGCTTTTTAATAATTTCAGGTAGAGTATTTATCTTAGGTGGAGAGGCACTGAAATGTGACACTGAGTTCTTAATGTAATTATTAATATTTACTGTACAAGTTAATTATGATGGTTATTGGTTAATATCAGGACTTTATCAGTTGATGAGTGATGTTGTATGCATGGAAAACTGACCTTACAAAATTACAATTACAATACAGTATATATATCATGTATTTCATCACTGAAGATTTCCCCTTACACCCTGGTGGTTAAGGACTGTGGCCCGTAGTTTAAAAAAATTTGAGGGCCCTTACTGGAGCTCTATGAATCCTCCAAAATAATCCAGGCAACATGATCCTTCAGTATTTCTAATAGGGAATCTGTTGCTTGGAGTAGTTTGGAGAATTCATAGAGCTCCAGTAAGGGCCTTCAATTTTTTTAAACTACGGGCGTGTGTCATAATTATACTGTACTGTTGTTTATTAATCTACAGTTTTGATGCCTCAGCGTTTCCAAAAACTTCTCTCAAAGTGGGTAGACTTTGTAAAAAATGTTATACCATCACTCTTTGTCAACAATACAGAAGGCTATCAATGTGATTTTGAACTTGTGTTAAAAAGTGATATGTTGTCTTATAATATAATGAGGACAACAAAATAATACAACACTCTTCTAAAAGAGCAGCAAACATCACGAGGAAACACTTTATTTTCATTCGTCTCTCCTTTTATATTTTCGTCTTGCCCTTTCCTTCACCATTTCCTACACTGCCCTTCAAACTCTCTAGAATAATGGTGTCCCTAAAATTAGTAATGATAGAAACTGGACATCTCAAGTCACTTTCAGAAATCTGATTAGTGATGACCTTATTACCGACCATATCATTAGGTGTTAAATAAGTTAATGTTGACAATGATCGAGCTACATTGTTATGGAGTAAATTTAGTTTATTATTATTATTTAAAGTAGTGAGTCCCTGACTAAACAAAAAATAAAATAAAATGATATACTGACTTTTCAAGCCTGCCTTCTGTTTTGTGCCCTTCTCAATATATCACAATAATAACTTAGTAACTATCTATCTATCTATATATAGCTCTGATGCCTCGCTCCCTCCGGGAACTCCCTCCAAGAGGGTACGGCAGAAGAGTCTCTATCTTTCCCTGTTCCAACACTCCCTCCTTACTTGGTCCAGCCCTCCTCTGCCCCTCATGTTTCTCTCCTTTACATATTCTACCACTCTGTTCTGCCATCTAACTGGTGGTCTGCCTCTCACACCACATCCCACAACTTCACTTCCATACACCTTCTTTTCAAACTCCTCACCTTGCATTCTCTCTTAGTAACTCTATTTACAATACAATACTCTCTCTGTGTATACTGTATAATTATAATATATCTTCATGTCTTTATCAAGCTGCTGCTGTTATGTTCGTGTGTGTCAGTTCACCTTTTCATTTGTCTGTGTCCATTCACTATGTTTCCTTTTCAATGTGTAGTAGAGGTTGTTGCTTCAATTCTGTGGTCCAGCATTCAATCCTTGCTTGGGAAAGTTTGGAGGCATCGAGAAGGACGTCTGGATGTAAGATTTAAAAAACCCATCGAGGGGGAGATACAATTAAATCTGTAGCAACTGATTCCTCCACACTCTTCCAAGCAACAAGGTACCATTATATTTGTTAATCTGTTTCTGTTTCCTGGCATATTTTGGAGGAATCAAATAAGTGATGAGTTAACATCTTTCACTCTTAGCCTCTGATGGATATTGGAAGTGATTTTATTAAACATCAAAACCCGTGAATGAGAAATACAGATGTACAGTAAATAAAAAAATTATAAAACAAAGAGATTGATAGACTGATTGAAATGATAATAATATGATGGAGATAATTTTGGAGGAAGTGGTTGGTTGTCTGCAGTTGACATAGATTATCACTAACTCATTATTTCTTTACTAGCGTGTGCAATGCTTATCTTTATATACCGGTATCTTATTTACAATTAGTGTGAAATTTTGTGATGCCGTGTGTGTGTGTGTGTGTGTGTCATTATCAGAAAAATCATAATTTATTTATTTATGAGTACTGTACATGTACTGTATAATTTTATGGGTACAGTAATGTATTAAAATTAGTTTTGTTTGTGTATAGATGTGTATAATTTCTTGCAGTTCTATTATTATTATATTATTATTATTTTTAAACAGCTTTGACTTTTGAACTTTAATATTTGGTTGGGTTGACGCTTACTGAGTCGTGTGTGTGAATATTGTACTGTAGTTATTCCTCTGTCACTGTCTTGTATTTATTTGCAAAGAAGTGTAATGTGGGACCAAAGTGGTTTAATCAGTTCACTATGAGTTGAGCTGTTATTATGATTTATATTATTATTTTATATACTGTACTGTTTGTTTATTTAGTGCCAAGTGAACAGACATTGTTATAAAGACTGAAGGTCATACATGGTACAGTGAAAGGGAAACTCCTCCAGAAAATTAGTACAGTATAAACATTCATTAAATAACACAGCATATAACCTTTGTTTATATCTGGCTTGAGTTTCAGTGTGGTATGTTATAATTTAATACAGTACTGTACTGAATGGTGCCATGTTGTCATTTATTGTATTGCTGGCATCAGAAATACTTTTTTGAACAATGAGTATATTATGTTCTTTTCTTGCCATTAATAATTATATAGTTACAACTACAATTTGGTGTGTAGTTGTTTCCACTAATGTGTTACTCATCATGTACTGTACTGTACTATACTATACTATACTATACTATACTATACTATACTATACTATACTATAGGCTCTGTATTGACAGTCTTCTCTTGTTGTAAAATTTTAATATCAAAAGTTTCAACGTGTGGAATTGATATTGTATTGTATCACCAATGAAAGGAAGATGTAATATAATTTTATAATTTATGAGTTGAAACTTTCATAAAGATATTGTTATGAAGGGAGAGGTATTGTGGAAAGGTTCAGTGAGTACAGTACAGTAATGTGAGAATGAAAACAACTACACACTATGTCTCTTATTCTTGTTGGTATTAGTACAGGTACATAATGTATTAAAATTTACTATGCACATAATTATTATTATAATTTGTATATAATGAAGTTTATACAGTATTTATTTTGGTTATTGTACCACCTAGTTACAGCTTGTCAGTGATCACCCTTCACTGTTCTCATCAATGTCAACATGTATTTTATAGATTGTCTTAAACCCCAACCCTGTCCCCCCAGTCGCCCCCCCCCAAGCCTGTCCCCCTATTCCCGTAACCCCCAGTCCCTCCCCAAGCCTGTCCCCCTATTCCCGTAACCCCCAGTCCCCCCCCCCCAAGCCTGTCCCCTTCTCCCACACCCTCTTAAAAATATTCTCTTGCCTGCTGTCACCACTTAGAGAGGCTTCCTTCCCTCACTCATGTTATGGCTCAGTCCCCACTCAATATTTCATTTTTCTTCTCTGGTTAACTTGTGTAATGTTAATGTCTTTTGTTATGCAGTATACAGGCTGTTCTTGTATCTTTTTAGTTGTCTGTTTGGGCTATTTAATTTTCTTTCTCTTGGATTACTTTTACATTTATCATTTCCCTCCTCCCTATTTAGTTCATCCACATTTCTATTTAATATCACTTCTTCATTTTCTGTGTTTTCAGTTTATTAGTTCCTGGGTTCAGTAGCCTGTAGCCAAAATGTTCTCTCTCTCTCTCTCTCTCACTATCTCTGTCACTGTCATCGCTTCCCCATCATATTTCTTCCATAACACTAAAGTGGAAACAAAAGCAGAATATTAAGCAGAATATGAATCATTGTTGGGTATATTATGAGGTTGGGTTGTGAGTTTTGGCTGCCTAGGGTCAGACTAAATTACAGGTCACTACTGCACAATATTTATAATTATGACATTGAGAGTGGATTGTGTTGAGGTTATAAAGGAGGTACAGTACAATAAATGAATGGCTCGGTGTGGATTAGACCAGTGAAGGTTAGATAGTACAGTACAGTAATTAAATCCTTGGTTCATCAGGATACAAGAAGGACTGAAGGCAGCTTGGTGAGGATTAGACTAGAGAAGGGTAGATAGTAAAGTAATTAAGTCTTTAGTTCATCGGGATTTAAGAAGGATTGAAGGAAGCTTGGTGAGGATTAGACTAGTGAAGGTTAGATAGTACAGTACAGTAATTAAGTCTTTGGTTTATCAGGATACAAGAAGGACTTAAGGCAGCTTGGTGAGGATTAGACTAGAGAAGGTTAGATAGTTCAGTAATTAAGTCTTTAGTTCATCAGGATTTAAGAAGGATTGAAGGCAGCTTGGTGAGGATTAGACTAGAGAAGGTTAGATAGTTCAGTAATTAAGTCTTTAGTTCATCTGGATTCAAGAAGGACTTAAGGCACAATAGGAGATGGGTGACTAGTTTTATGAGCATTCGCCTCCACAAGCGTCGGGGCCAAATGAAAGACTATCCGTGGTGTTGACGATGGCCTTGGTACCGGTACGATGGCTCTGTATTGTGTCTAGGGAATCATCGTATCATTACCACACCACCATCGACACCATCAACGTTCTTGCATACAACTCTAGGTTATATATGGAGGAATAATGAAGTAAATAAAGTACCCTAGGAAATAGATGAGGTTATGGTGATATTATTGATAGTGTATTAATGCATATGGTGATTTCAGATGAGGATAGATGAGGATATGGTGATAATATTGATAGTGTGTTACTCCATATAGTGATTTCAGATGAGGCTAGATGAGGGTATGGTGATATTATTGATACAGTAGTGTGTTACTCCATATGGTGATTTCAGATGAGGCTAGAGTAAGTTATGGTGATAATATTGATAGTGTAATAATCTATATGGTGATTTCACAAAGTATAATGTTTCGTGTTTAGGGTTTCACATTAGGCGAGTTTAGTGTAAGTTATCCAGACAACCATTAGTAAACATTGGTGGAGATTTCATTACTGTTTCCCTTCCTTGTGGAATATTAATAATTGATTTTGCAACACATTATAAAAATTGTCATAATATTGTGATCATGTTTTATCAACCTTAGTTAATGCAAGGTAGTGAAGGAAAGGAATGAAACCTAAGTACAGTATGCTAAAAGTATTCAAGGTCGTATTCCTAGTCAAACCCCAAGGAAGGACTCATTGTATGTACGACCAAAAGTATAAAATTCGTAGTACATCCGATAACAGTACTTAAGATCAATTAATACCAATTTCTGATGTTAGGTACACTCGTTATTAAAAACTACTGGTGTCGTCTTCATGTCAATCCTTGTGACATTTTTTATTAATTTTTATATATTGAAAAGATAATACAAGGTACGTACTCTCGTAAGGACCTCACAGCATTGTCAACTCTGGTCGAGATAATAATCCCGAACCCCCGTGTCGATCCCAATGGTTGTATTATATATTGGGTATCAGACTAACATAATCTTAACAACTAGGAATACATACCTCAGTACTGTACTATAGGTTTGTACGGTATTATTTTGTGGCCAACTTGGTACTGTACTCCCTTGTTTCTTTGTCGAGTAACTATAAAAATAATATTAATACACACCACATTCCTGAATAAACCATCCACTCCACCTTATAACCTTGTCTGGTACCAGTTTATAACCCTGACCCGGGACTAGGGATACGACCCTTAGTACTGTTTCATAAGTACAGTACATAGTTTTATAAAATTAGGGTAGTGGAGGATGGGATAGAAATTAGGGTAGTGAAGGAAGGAGGGGATAAAAATTAGGGTAGTGGAGGAGGGGATAGAAATTAGGGTAGTGGAGGAGGAGATAGAAATTAGGGTAGTAAAAGGAGGGGATAGAAATTAGGGTAGTGGAGGAGAGGATAGAAATTAGGGTAGTGGAGGATGGGATAGAAATTAGGGTAGTGAAGGAAGGAGGGGATAGAAATTAGGGTAGTGGAGGAGGGGATAGAAATTAGGATAGTGAAGGAAGGAGGGGATAGAAATGAGGATAGTAAAAGGAGGGGATAGAAATTAGGGTAGTGGAGGAGGAGTGGATAGAAATTAGGATAGTGAAGGACATGAAGGGAGAACACTACTGTACAGTCAATGACAAAAGTCCTGTCACCACATCTGCGAATTAGGTCATGCAGTAGTATGGAAATATAAGCTTAACTTTTTCTTAAGGGGGTGCAGGAGTTGGGGACAGGCTTGGTGGGGGGGGTTTAGGTGGTATGGAAGTAGGGGACAGGCTTGGTGGGGGGTTTAGGGAGTGCAGGAGTAGGGGACAGGCTTGGTGGGGGGGTTTTGCGGGGTGCGGGAATAGGGGACAGGCTTCCTACTCCCCACGAAGTTTATATTAAAGGTGACAGGACTTTTGATGCCGACTGTACAGTATATATAATTATATTGCCATTGTGTTGTTTGTCAGAATGTATGTATGTATGAGTGTACTGTACTGTATGTCGGAAACCCCATAATTTTTTTTTTTTTTTTTTTTTTTTTTTTTTTTTTTTTGTTAAAGCTGGGCTGGCACAATTATTATAATGCTTTACAATATTTGGATTTAGTTTACATAGTTATTATAAGGTTGTATATGTCTTTATGTATGTATGTATTAATTACTGTGTATGTATGTATGTTGTATATGTCTTCATGTATGAATGTATGTTGTATATGTCTTCATGTATGTATGTGTATGTATGTATTAATTACTGTGTATGTATGTATGTTGTATTGAGGTTGTATTACAGAGGGAAGGATACAATAATAATTACAGTACTGTAGTTTGAAGTACTGTAGCTGTATCCTGTATTAACATTTAGTGTGTTCTCAGTTGGGAAGTGTGTTAATATGTATCATAGTAAATACATAATAATAATATATTGTCTTATGTAAATATGTACTATTCTGTATTCTGTATATTGTAAAAAAAATATATAGGAGTGTATCATATGTAATTTAATAATAAACTGTAAATATATTTGTTAATATATTCCCAAATATTATCCTTAATTAACTGTCAAACTATCATTCATTATTTCTATCTCTTTTTTTTTTCTCTCTCTCTCTCTCTCTCCTTATCTATGTATCTATCTATTTTTTAATAAGTTTGATAAAAATGAAACACAATGTTATGTTGCGACTGTCGTGATTGATTGATGCTTGGCGCTGCAACAGTAAGGTCATTATTAAAGCGCCAGTAGACAGTGATAGAGAAGTGAGACAACAAGCAGCAAGGAAATAGAAGAGAGGGACTGTTGAAGAATTGAAAGGGAATGGCTGGAGTCGAAGGGGCGCCCAAACCCTTAAACCCAGGACACAAGAAGTACAGTACGTGAGTCATTCACCACTAAAACTGTATGATAATAAATCTTTTGTGTACCATTGTGGGTACGAAGTTCGCTTGGGTGGTAATGGTAAAAATTTTACGGTGATGGTAATGGTAAAAATGTTACGGTGATGGTAATGGTAATAAATTTACAGTGATGGTATTGGTAATACAATACTTGTCACATAGTACAGCCGCTGTAGTGTGGACGTGAAGGTCAAGAAAACCCACAAAGCTAGACAAAGATTTATTACCATACAGTTTCGGCTTCAATGGTGAAGAGTCAAAGAAGGACTCGTGTGGTTCTTTTGTGGCCACCATCTAGTCCATAAAGTATTATTACCCACATCATTACACCCTATAGAAAGATTTATATAGGGTCTTTACTACACACAATACCTGCATACTGGGTTATTAAAGATTGCCGTGACATTAGATTTATAATTACATAAATAAAATAAAAAATAACTGAATCGATAAATTATACATGTTGTACCTTATTTTACCATTACTATAATATTATGAAGAAATATATGCAATTATTTTAGATGCGTATCCCTCCTTTGTTTACCACAGTTTGCTAGGCAGTAGAAATCCCTCACCAAGATGTCGGTCACAGTGTCAGTGTTATTTAATACAATAATTCCCCTCGAGTCGATATGGATAAACAGAATACAGTACCATCGTATTAATAATGACTTGTTGGTTGTTATGTCTCCAATAAATTATAATAAATATACTGGAATCATTACTATATAACTGTAAGTATTGACATGTTCGTTCAATGTTTGTTACACACACTTCTTACTTTTTTACTTCAGCTAAAACATTATTCTTACTATTATTTCAACACAGGTAATAGCAACCTACCCCGGTATACCTTACATTATAGACCAATATGACAAAAAAAAAAAAAAAAAAAAAAAAAGTTGTCTTGTTTCTTCGTAATCTCTCACTTTTATTATTATCTTTTTTTAGCTGTCTCCTTTTCCCTTTCCATCATCGTTTTCCTCTTCTCTTTCCTTCCTTGTGGTGCTATTATTACTACTATAATAACGTCTTTCAGGCCTAACTTAACGTAACGTTAGTGTTCTTTATTCCCTATTAAGTTAAGTTAGAATATAATCTTTCCTGTTAAAGTTTCCTTGAGGGGCATTAGTGTCTTTGGTGCAGTGGTATCGTTTTCACTTCTCTTTCTAATATAATGGCCGGGATTCGTGACTTCACTTATTAGTTCACTGCCTGGCGTGCAAAAACGGCAAATATTCTTGTGATGTAGGAATAGCGACTTACCGTAACCTCACTGGACTATCCTAACTTAACTTACATGGCTAAATTTAATGAGCTTTGCATGACAGTAGATTGAGAACCGTTGTATATTTAGGGTTAGAAAGTGTTTGTGAGTGAAGGGAATAAATAATAAAGGAGAGAAGAGGACTGAGGAAGGAACTGACATCACTGGCTACATCTTGGTTGAAAAAAAATGTCTCATATTGCAATTTACCGACACAGCTAGTACTTTGCAATTTTAATAGGATTAGAAAATTATACGTAAAAAAAAAATGGAGACTAGCCTACTTTAATGGGGTGTGGAAATAGGGGGACAGGCTTTCTACCCACTCCAAGCCTGTCCACCTATTCCCGCACCCCCCAGTCCCCCCCCCCAAGCCTGTCCCCTACTCCCACACACCCTTAATGACCGGGTAGCATTTTATAATACAATTTGTCAATCTATAGGGGGCCAAGTTCTTTTTGTTTGATATATAAGAAAGTTGGTATTTAGGCTTCAGACCGGACAGATATATCGACATACAACAGACACAAACTTAAGTGACTGTTAGGTGTAAAAAAGAAGTTAACTAAATGGTTTTTAAAAATGTTCCTACTTTTTAACGTAAGTGAGAGTGAGTTATTAGGATCTCATAAGTCAAGTGATTGTATATACACCATCCCAGAACAACCTCATATCGATCGTATTAATGTTCGTTACCTTGAGTATAAATAACAAAATAATAATAGAGGGTGAGCAGCAGGGAATAACTACCGTATCACTCACTACTAAAAAAATAGCTTGTGTACTCTAATACTTTCACGTGGCAGGTCTACGGAGTGAGTCACAAAGCAGGTGAATAATTTGGCAGATGAGTCAAGTTGTCTGAGTGAGCCAGGTGGTGTTACACTGTCCTTCTGTCTAATAATATGATGGTCAGATGAGGGTTATAACGTAATAGCCAATAGGTAATACTTTTATAGCCTTGCCTAGTAATAAGGACGGTATGCTACTGTTGTCACTTGTCACTATTAATGTCAACTCAATTATACACACTTATGTTTAGAATCGTGTGTGTGTGGTTTATGTGGTGACGTGAATAGCCAGCTGTGGGAAATTGGAGAGTCACAGGTTCCTCAAATGATATTAGGAAACAGCTGAACCCCAATTAGACTAAGGGATGCATTTTATAACACAGTTTGGAGGGTTAAGTAGGCTTCAGTTTGCTTACGTAGATTAGGCCTCCTACTTCTCTGATTCCTCCACACTGAGCCGAAACGAGACCAAACAAACAAGCCTAATGTAATTAATTTGTGTTTGTTTTCCCACCTAGGCTACCGTATCTACTGTATCGCCACCTTCTCTCCCTCGGTATCTACAGGGTCTTACAGGCACAGGGTGGTCTTCTTACATCCTAAAATTAAAATCAACTTAAGTAAGGTACCGTATCGGATAAGAGAGTGTTTTTCCTCCAGGCAAATATAATAACGGGTCACTTATTTGTCAAATTTGAACATAGCCTATTCGAGTATCCTAATTATTCACTAAAAACGCTTGTGTATAATTGTAGAGTGACTAGGCTCATGCACACGGGGATTAAAGCAAACCTATTAATGCATTTGATTGCACATGATTCAGTGTGTTACCTCACCAAGAAAAGATTAAGAAACACGTACGAGTGATTCGCTATGCAGTGTAGGCTAAACCGTAACCGTTGGCCCGCTGTCACACTCCCAGTTTAGGCTTGTCACCTTATAAATAAACTTTTTTATACAAAGCGTAGGTAGGGTAAGTGAGGCGTGTTGATGGCTACCCTCCAGAACCCTCTTATGTCACACCATTTTATTTGATTCGTCTTTTCCTGTAGGCTATGGAAGAGAAGGAGTGAGAGAGGGAGGAAGGGGAGTGAGGGTGTAATGAATAGGCTACAAAGGAATACAAAGCACCTCAAACAATAACAACATACCTAATATAACCACTGAATATACTGATCCATATGTCGAGGCTGTTTGGTTTTGCTAAGTTGACAAGTATAGGCTACCAGGGTGAGGAAAAGTATGGTAACGAAAAAGTCCCCTGTCCCTCCCCTCCCCTACTCAACCCACCACTGCCAATATATTATCCAAAGTGAAGTAAGGGAGGTGAGATAATATTATATGGAAGGAAGGATGAGGTGGTGAAAGAGGGGCAAGTGAAGTGAAGGGTAAGATGGAAGAAAGGAATAGAGAGATACCATATGGGGAAGAGTTGAGTGAGAGTTAGTAGGCTGTTAGAGAGAGGGAGGTGAATTAGGTTTCTTCAGTGCCATAGCCTACTCACTGGAATGCTACTGACAGTCATTCATTCGTAGTGGTTTGTAAGCACGCAAACGAGAGAATGATAGCCGTGTAAATGACTTCTGGCTGAAGTATTTATATAATGAATTTGGCGAGTGAACTAGGCTATACAGTGATCATCATTATCTTGCTGTTGCATAGATTTTGTGAATGTGGATAGGCTACTCAGCTTATGGAAAATAATGAAGCCTTACAGGTGTGGTTGGTTGGGAAGCTAACAAGCCAATACGGTACCACTGTGGAATAGACCCATTGTCCCTGCTTTGTACACTCGTGATACATAATTTGTGACCAGAGGGTGAGGAGCAGAAAGTTTCGAATCGCCTGGTATTGCTCATTTCATTTCCCCCACCCAGTACACCTATAGGGACTTAGTTCGAATCCAGCTAGGGTATGTGTGGTGCCTCCTGCCCTTCGTCTCTGGTCAGAAATTATGTATCACGAGTGTAGCCTACCCGAGCCACTTCCTCTAAAATGTTCAACTGTCCCTCATTTTTTCCATCTGTTTCCTTCGTGTTTGCTGTCCATCCTCTCTGTCACCTTCTCCCTTATTCTACAGGGTCTGCCAAGCCTAGGGTGGTGTTTCATCATCAGTTATTCTCATTAGGCTAGTTGGTTAGTTAGTTGGTTGGTTGGTTGGCTAACAAGTATAGCTGGCAGCATAAATTCGCATCCATCTCATGTACTAAATAATGCTTATAATATGACGAGATAGTTGCATTCTGGAGCTGATTGGTTAGCTTAGTTAGCCTAGTTAACATTATAACATTTATACACAACTTTATTCGCTAACTGACTAGTGTGTGTGAATGTGTGTGTGTGTACGGATCAAACTCGCATTATGCAGTGAACCTTACACTATCCATTTGTGTGTGTGAACCTAGCGTATTGCAATGTTACTGAATTTATCTGCATGCGTGTGGGTGGGTCGAACTTAGCGTGATGCAATATAGCTGAAATTATCCGTGTGTGTGTGTGTGTGTGTGTGCTCGTACTGTACCTCTGGAGGGATGCCAATATATGTTTAAGAACGGGAAAGGTATAAGGTATAAGGCACTAGGCTATAATTTATAGACTCATAATGATAACAAATTCTGTACCATATAGCACATAGATCACTCTTCAATGGATTATTATTATTATTATTATTACTGATATTATTATTATTATTAGTGGTAATATTATTATTATTATTATTATTAGTGGTATTATTACTGGTATTATTATTATTATTATTATTGTTATTATTGTTATTATTATTTAGGTGAGAAACAAACTCCTTCATATTGTGTGTGTGTGTGTGTGTGTGTGTGTGTGGAGGAATCAGTAGCCCTCCAATTACTGCATGGACTAAAGATTAACCTCCACCCATTAGGATTTGTCACTGTTGCCAGAAGCTATGAGAAACACCATCAAATATTACCACAACCACCTCCACTACCACCAATGCTCTTTCTATCATCCACCACCACCACTACCTCCACCAATCCTCTATCACCACCACTATCACCACCACAACCACCACCAACTTCACCATCACCACTATCACCACCACCACCACTACTACTCTCTCTACCCTACCACTATCACCCACCAACACTACTACTCTCTACCCAACTCACTACCCTACCTACTACTATCACCCATCACCACTATTCCTTATCCACACCAGTTTGAAATGAGGGATGAGGTATGAGGAGAGGACTTGACTGAGGAGGGATGAGGGTGGGTGATTGGGTGAGTGGATGGATGGATGGATGGTTTGTGGAGGGTTGGATGGTTGGAGAAATAAATATATGGCTTAAAACTAACTAACTAACTGAGTGACTAACTAAATAACAAACAAACAAACTATAAAGCTAACTAACTATCTATCTATCTTTCTATCTATCTATTTAACTGACACACTAACAAACTATCTATCTATCTATGTATTTAACTAACACACTAACTAACTATGCGAATGAGTGGCTGGCTGGGTGGGTGGTTGGTTGGTTGTATATTTTTACCGTGAGTGTAGCTGTGTGTGTGTGCGTGCCCAGGCTGTGACGCACTAGACGTGAAAATAACCCAGCTGTTCCCTTACCCCACTCACACACACACCCTCTCTCTCTCTCTCTCTCTCTCTCTCTCTCTCTTGAATATATTATATCTCTCTCTTCACCTTGGATCTCTTTCTCTCTCTCTTTTGAATATATATCTTCACCTTGGATCTCTCTCTCTCTATCTCTCTCTTGAATATATATCTTTCTCTTCTTGTATCTCTCTCTCATCTTGGATCTCTCTCTCTCTCTCTCTCTCTCTCTCTCTCTCTCTCTCTCTCTCTCATTTCCTTCTATTTAATTTGTTCGTGCTTGCTGTCCCACCTTTCTATCTCATCCTCTCTCTCTCTCTCTCTCTCTCTCTCTCTCTCTCTCTCTGTGTGTGTGTGTGTGTGTGTCATGGTCCTTGTGGGTGTAAATAGGGTTCAAATGAGGCCTTCAGAGTGAGAGATATAGTACTTATCTACAGTGCTTGCAAAATACTACTATACCACCCACAGACCAACTCAGGTCCTTCAAACTAATTCACAAAACACACACACCAATTCTCATCCATTTAGGTCTGTTTTTAAAGTATAGTTTGGATGATTCTGTAGCCTTCAATGTATGTATGTATGTATGGATGGATGCCTCTGTAGCCTTCAGTGTATGTATGTATGTATGTACCAAGTGTATTTATAATTATATATATTTATGGTATATATTATAGTATATGTATGTAATATATACTTTCTTCTTTCCTTCCTTCCTTCCTTAATAAATTTAGCCTTGAAAGATGATGGGATTAAAGTGTATAAAATTTATTGTCTGGCATTAGTCCAAGATTGTGTATAATTATAATTTTTTTGTCAACTTTAAGGATAGAGATATATATTGTTTTTTTTTAAGGCAAGGGAGGAGTGAAAAGAAAGAAAACAAGGAGCTTTCTCAATTAATATCTCCCTAACTTGAAATATATATATAATAATTAGATATATAATAATTAGATTAGTTCAGAATCATGTCCAGTTATTATAGTTTGAGATGACTATAGATACATTACGTTTGAAGGAGTGTTTAGTAACTCATAATAATAATTGTAGTATAAATTTTAATATGGAAAGAGATGAATGGTGGTAGAATGTTCCAAAGATGACTAGCTGTGTGTGTGTGTGTGTGTGTGAGAGAGAGAGAGAGAGAGAGAGAGAGAGAGTGAGAGAGAGAGGTAACATGCCATTCTCGCCTCTCTCTCTCTCTCTCTCTCTCTCTCTCTCTCTCTCTCTCTCTCTCTCTCTGATATTACTTCATTTGTCAATCAAATTTAGTTAAGGAGCAAAAAATTGTTTAATGATCTTGTGTGTGTGTGTTGGTTTTGTATCTATGTATGTGTATTATGTGTGTGTGTGTGTGTGTGTTATATGTGTGTGTGTGTGGGTGGGGAGGTTAACAATTTTACGTGTGTAGCTAGAAATTATATAAAATGTGTGTTATGTGTATGTGTGTGTTATTTGTGTGTATGTGTGTGTGTATGTGTGGTTAATAATTTTACATGTGTAACCAGAAATTGTATAAAATGTGTGTTATGTATGTGTGTGTGTTATTTGTGTGTATGTGTTTAGTGTGTGTATATATATATGTGTGTGTGTTATGTATATGTATGTGTGTGTGTGTACAAGACAAATACCACTACCACCTCTTGTCATCACCAAACATGACACATTAGTTATATCATTACGTCACGTGTTATTATTGTTATTATTAGTAGTAAAGGTATTAATGTTATTCATATACATTTCATTACCATCATATTTTTATCATTATTATTATTATTATTTTTCTTCTTTTTATTATTATTATTATTGTTATTATCTTTCTTCTTCTTATTATTATTATTGTTATTGAATTTATTGT
>JAWZYT010001897.1:102500-105000 GCA_034508575.1 Petrolisthes manimaculis
CTTGCTCTTCAGTTTAATCTGATTCTTAATGTCTCCGTTTTGGGTTATTCTTTTCCTTCCTTCCTTCCTTCCTTCTTTCATTCCTTCCTACCTTTCCTCCTGTCCTTGCTACCTTCCTTCCTTCCTACCTTCCTACCTTCCTTTATTTCTTCCTTCCTTTCTTCCCTCCTTCCTTCCTGTCCTTTCTACCTTCCCTCCCTTCCTCCCTTTTTTTCTCTTTCTCTATGTCGTAAATCTATTCTCAGAGCGAGAGAGAAACAAACTTTACATAACGTCGCAATGCTCTCTCTCTCTCTCTCTCTCTCTCTCTCTCTCTCTCTCTCTCTCTCTCTCTCTCTCTCTCTCTCTCTCTCTCTCTCTCTCTCCTATCCTAACCTAACCAAACCTAACCTAACCTAACCTAACCTAACCTATATATATATATCCCTTTTTCTTTGGTTAATTGTAAGGTCTTTGATTCCTCCAAACTCCACCACGAAACAGATTCCCTCCATTAATACATACATACCATTGAGCGTGTGTGTTTCCTGGCTTACTTTGGAGGAATCAAGACACTCCAATGTAACAAAAGTTTATTATTAGAATTCTCTTATCTAACATCCTATCCCTTCCTTCTCTTTGAAACATACCGACTGTAATATGGGTTCGTGTGTCTGTCTGTGTGTGTGTGTGATTTTTTGTATGTATGTATTTATGTCCCTGTGTGTGTGTGTGTGTGTGTGTGTGTGTGTGTGTGTGTGTGTTACTTTTTTGGATGTATGTGATTATATATGTCCCTGTGTGTGTGTGTGTGTGTGTGTGTGTGTGTGTGTGTGTGTGTAATTTTTTGTATGTAGGTATTTATGTCCCTGTGTGTGTGTGTGTGTGATTTATCTATAGGTAGGTATTTATGTCCCTGTATGTGTGTGTGTCTGTGGGTGTGTGTGTGGGTGTGACTTTTTTGGATGTTTATCATTATATATGTCCCTATGTGTGTGTGTGTGTGTGTGATTATATATGTTCCTGTGTGTGTGTGTGTGTGTGTGACATTTTTGGTTGTGTGTGATTATATATGTCCCTGTGTGTGTGTGTGCTGTGTGTGTGTGTGTGTGTGTGTGTGTGTGTGTGTGTGTGTGTGTGTGTTTATGTGTGTGTGTGTGTGTGTATTTGTTTCAGTTTTTGTAATGTAGTGTATTTGTGTGTGTGTGTGTGTGTGTAACTGGGCCAAGCAGGTGGTGGTAGATTACGTATGTCACCCAACAGATGGCACCACTAATACCAATACCAGTACCAGCTGTAGTAGTAGTAGTAGTAAAAAAAGAAGTAGTTATTTAGTAGTAGTAAAAGTAGTTATAGTTGTTGTTGTTGTTGTATTAATAGTAGTAGTAGTTGTAGTAGTAGTAGTAACAAAAGTAGTTATTTAGTAGAAGTAGTAGTAGTAATAGTAGTTATAGTTGTTGTTGTTGTTGTTGTTGTTGTTATTGTAGTAGTAATAGTAGTAGTTAAAACGAATACAATCCACTTTATTATTATTATTATACGGTATTACTATTATTAATTATTATTGTTACTGTCTAATTCTTATTGTTAATGTTATTATTATTATTATTATTGTTGTTATTGTTATTATTCTTGTGTGTGTGTGTCTGTGTGTGTTTTAATTTAATGAAGTAGAGGTTTTACAAGAAATAGTCAATACTAAAAATATAATAAAATAGTTTTGAAATCTGGTTTGAAATATCCGTAGACTTATTTTAATGGGTTGTGGGAATAAGGGGACAGGCTTGGGTGGGGGGATAGGGGGGTGCGGGTTTTTTTGGGAGTGCGGAAGTGGTGGGTTGGGGTTATGGGGTCAGGCTTTCTACCCCCCCCCCCCCAGTTTGAGTGTATGTTTTTTTTTTTTTTTTTTTTATGTATAGGTATATGTTTTTTTTTTGTATACGTATAGCCTGAGTGTGTGTGTGTATATGTGTGTGTATGTATGTGTGTGTGTATGATATGTGTAATACAATTCTAACCACCTATCCTTTTATATATTTCCAGAGTTACCAAAAACAAACAAATATCCAGTGAAGAGAGACAAACACACAGACAGACAGACACCCATAGAAAAAAACCACCACAATGTTTCCCGGCATGTATAAAGTAAGGTAAGTGTGTCATAATTATATTAAATCAAGTTATGTATATATTATTATGTTAAGTTAATTTAGACACACATGCTCTTATAGCAAAAATAAGTCCACCATGTTTCCAGGCATGTACAAGTTAGGTAAGTTTTATATATTTCATTACATTAAGTTATTTGTATGTTTATTTATATATATATATATATGTTAGGTTAATTTGGAAGGCTACTGATTCCTCCTAACTAGCCTACAGTATGTCACCAGAAAACAGTTAATTTATTGGATGTTGTTTGTTTATGTCTGTATGTAATTATTGATGATGTATGTCTATGTCTGTATGTATTTATTGATGATGTATGTCTATGTCTGTATGTATTTATTGATGATGTTTG
>JAWZYT010001898.1:0-2500 GCA_034508575.1 Petrolisthes manimaculis
TCTGTGAGTCAACAAACCCTTATAATATATTTTTGTATTTTTTTTGTAGTTGCATCATCTTCCATTTATGTATCTTGAACTTTACTGTAATATTTAAGTCAAAAGAAGTCTCAAAAGTTCATCAGTCAGTGAACCCAGTCAGTCAGTCAGTCAGTCAGTCATGGGAAATTCAATACTGGGAGAGCAACCAGTCTATGTCCCGTGTGTGTGTGTGTGTGAAATTTTGATGACATGTTTCTGAAATTGATAAAGATCGACTGTTGCCTTCCTCGACAGACGCCACACTGTTCTCTCTCTCTCTCTCCCTCTCTCTCTCTCTCTCTCTCTCTCTCTCTCTCTCTCTCTCTCTCTCTCTCAGGACTACCGGTACAAGCATATTTTCTCATGCTTCATCCACCCCCGCCCCTTTTTAACCGCGTCCGTAGCCTTGAACACGTCTCCCTCGCCCCCTTTCCCCCTCCCTCTTCTTCTCTCTCTCTCTCTCTTTTTCTCTCATACAGACACACACACCACACACCATTTCACCACACACACACACACACACACACACACACCACACACCACACTTCCTTCTCCACACACACACACCACATGCACAGACGCAATAAGGATATCACTATAATGTCTCGATCAGTCAGTCAGTTCCGTCAGTCCGTCAGCTTTCTCGGGAGTAACATTGATCGCTTCGTATTTTATGATTGGTTTCAAATTGGTTCCGTGGTTTACAGGACTCGTGTTTCTCCTCTTCCGTGTGTCCTTTCTTAGCTATACTCTGTTTGGCTTCCTGTTGGTTTTGTTTTATGCATTTGCCTTTTCCATTTTCCCTACTATTATTTCTCTCTCTCTCCTCTCTCTCTCTCTCTCTCCTCTCTCTCTCTCTCTCTCTCTCTCTCTCTCTCTTTATAAATTTGCCTCTTCGCCTTCCCCCTACTTCTCTCTCTCCTCTCTCTCTCTCTCTCTCTCTCTCTCTCTCTCTCTCTCTCTCTCTCCTTTGCTATCCTTTTCTACGACTAATCACTGGGGAGAAATTCATTCTCCACCAGTACCCTTCTAATCAGATCACCCCGTGTGTGGACCGTAAAGTTTGTTGTGGTCTGTAACTCTATGTACTCTCTCTCTCTCTCTGTCTTCCGTGTTTTCTCTGTTACTTAAGTCATTTTTCATAGCTACTGTAAGTATTTCCCATTTTCTCCTGCCCTATCTACCTGCCCTGAAGAAATGACAAGGGATAGAGAAATAATGGAATAAACATAATAAAAATAGGAGATATAGAGAAAGGAAGGGGGGTGAAGTAAGGGGTGGTGGGGGGGGGTATCAGGAAAAGGGGAAAGGTAGCAGCCGAGGGAAGGAGTAAGGAGAATAGTGAAAGGAAGGAAAAACGTATGAGGTTAAAAGGAAATGCCGAGACAATAAAATGAGAAGGAAAAGGTCAATTATCAAACGTAATTAGGGAGAAAATGGAGGGGAAATAGGAAGAGTATATATAGCTATAAAAAAACAAATGATAGAAGGAAATGTTAAAAAAGAATGAAAACGAAGAGATGGATAATAATAACAAGGAATGGGGTGAATGGAGGAGAGAGGAGTGGGAGGAGTAAATGAGGAAAGAAGAAAGAGAGAGAGAGAGAGAGAGAGAGAGAGAGAGAGAGAGAGAGAGAGAGAGAGAGAGAGAGAGAGAGACCCCCATTCATTTGTTTGTTTGTATTAATGAAGAGGTTGTGAAGGAAAGAAAGGGGAAGGAAACGGACAGGTGTAAGGGGTTCTCAAGGGTATAATTATTACAGTGTGTGTATGTGTGTTTGTGTGTGTGTGTGTGTGTGTGTGTGTGTGTGTGTGTGTGTGTGTGTGTGTGTGTGTGTATGTGTGTGTGTGTGTTTGTGTGTTTGTTTGTGTGTGTGTGTGTGTGTGTGTGTGTGTGTGTGTGTGTGTGTGTGTGTGTGTGTGTGTGTGTGTGTGTGTGTGTGTGTGTGTGGTGAGGGTTTGGAGGACATGTGTCTGTTTTAGGCTCTTTATTATTATATTCAAGAGAGACGATAATGGCAATGATACTAAATGAGGGCTTTATTGTTTTCAAATGCACACACACATACATACAATTTCCGGGGTGTTGTTGTTGTTGTGGTGATGGTGGTGTGTGTGTGTGTGTGTGTGACTGACTCCTAAGTATATTTATCTTCATATCTTAATAAGTACTGTACACACACATACACACACACACACACACACCACACACACACACACACACACACAACACACACATACACACACACACACACAAATCTGTCTGGGATAATAGAGGAAGGGCGGGTAATTACACGGTGTTATGCTTATAGTCAGACAGTGGCCGCCAGAGTATAAAGATTCATTCCTATTATTGTACAGTCACGAGCACTGATAAGTATACATGCAGATTTGGTTTGGGAGATGAAAATTAATAAGGTTCCTGATTCCACCCACCCCTAAAAAAAAAAAAAAAAAAAATAATAATAAAAAAAAAAAT
>JAWZYT010001898.1:15000-199311 GCA_034508575.1 Petrolisthes manimaculis
CTTCTCCCATTAGCCTATCTCTCCATCCTCTCAATTCATCTCCAATCCTTCACTCTTTCTTCTATCTATCTCCAGCCCCAATCCCTCCCTCACCCCCGCCACCAAACACTCTCCTCTTCACCAGTCATCTACCCCATCTTTCACCAGCCCTAATCCCTCCTCTTTCCATCCACCACATACCCTCCTCTTCCTCTCCATCTATCCTCAACTCCAATCCCTCATCTCTCCCTCCACCACCACCACATACCACCATCTCTCTTCTTCCCCATCTTTCTCCAACTCCTCCCTCCACCACCACCACATACCACCATCTCTCTTCCTTCCCATCTTTCTCCAACTCCTCCCTCCCTCCACCTCCACCATACCTTCATCTCTCTTCCTCCCCATCTTTCTCCAACTCCTCCCTCCACCTCCACCACATACCATCATCTCTCTTCCTTCCCATCTTTCTCCAACCACTCTTCTCTCTCTCCACCACCACCACATACAACCATACCTCTTCCTCCCCATCTTTCTCCAACCACTCTTCTCTCCCTCTACTTCCACCACCATACCTTCATCTCTCTTCCTCCCCATCTTTCTCCAACTCCTCCCTCCCTCCCTCCACCACCTCCACCATACCTTCATCTCTCTTCCTCCCCATCTTTCTCCAACTCCTCCCTCCACCACCACCACCACCATCGTTGGACTTCCCCTCATTTAAGGTTGAGACACAATAGAACATCCGCTGCTGGTGACGTCATTCCCACACTCATACGCATCACTACAAACCCACCATCACCATACATACTATACATCACTATACATACATCACTACAAACCCACCATCACCATACATACTATACATATCCATCATACATACATACATACATACATCACTACACCCCCACCCCCACCATACATACACCAATATACATTCATCACTACACCCCCACCATACATGCACCACTACTAATACACCCTCCACCATTCCCTCCCCACCATAATATATATCACTACACACCCGCTCCCCACCATTCCCTCCCTTCCATACCTTTATCTATATCTTATCCCAGTCGGTAACCTCGCTATACACACGCGTAGGCACACTTTTGGGTCGCTGGGCACTTGAAAAAACCCACAGACACACACACACACGTTTCCGGTCACACACACACACACACACACACACACAAACATACTCCTGTTTACGCCGCGGTGGAATACCCAACTCAGATGCCCCATAGAATTATTCTTTTCCGTATGACGTTAAAATATTTATCTTCTCCTCCTCCTCCTCCTTCTCCTCCTCCTCGTCTAAGATTATGTCAGTGTTGATTCATCTATACAGGCAGTGTCTAGGAACAATACACACACACACACACACACACACACACACACACACACACACATATTGCTTGCCATCAGTGTCCCTTCCTTCCTGATGACTGACTGACTGTGTTGTTGCCTAGTGTCAATCACTTTGTATGCCAGCCAGTCACTCTGTATTCCTGCCACTCAGTCTGTATCTGTCTGTCACTTTGTATTTCTGCCATCAATCATTGCAAATCAACGTGGATATTTATAGAGTAGAGATAACTGTTGCAGACTAAAGTTAGACATGTTGATTAAGTACATCGTGTATATAAGGTGATATGAAGACTGTCTCAGGGGGAATATTTGTGATCTAAGTACTTCAATCATTGTTTATTTAGCTTTTTAAATTATCTACGAAACATTGTCTGATATTGTGTACAGTATATAGGGGGTTAGGCTATAAAGGCTGTCTCAGGGGATATATTTGTGCTGTACTTCAGTCATTGCACACTTAGCTTATTATAGGAAAAATGTTAGCTATGAAATTTGTCTGATATGCAACGAAAAATGAATAACTGTAGAATTAATAGGAATATTTGGAATGCCTCTCTTTCTTCCGTGCGTGGGCCAAATACAATACTGCCTGCAATGATGTGGGTGGTATTTTGAGGTGTATCTGGCACCCCTTTGATCCCGAGCCACGCCTTAAGGCCACGGCTTGATAAGATGTTGGTGAGGGGAGAGGACAGGGGATGTGGTTTGTTGGTGTCTTTGTGTGCGAGAGCTTCCTGTTGTTGCGTTTGTATATATGTGTACTTACAACAGAGACAATAAAAAAGAGCCTCCGTTTGCATCAGGCTACACCTCACCTGGAGATCAAATTCATGTGGGTAGATCTCGTCAAATCCATTAGAAAGTGATCAGATTCGACAACAATCTTTATTCTAGCCCTGTGGGGGATGGTTAATATTCACAGAGAATAAAGTCAGCCCCACTGAGCGTAGGAGTATGTGTAGTAGTAGTAGTAGTAGTAGTAGTAGTAGTAGTAGTAGTAGTAGTAGTAGTAATAGTAGTAGTAATAGTAGTAGTAATAGTAGTAGTAATAGTAGTAGTAGTAGTAGTAGTAGTAGTAGCAGTAGTTGTTGTGTGTGTGTGTGTGTGTAATAGTAGTAGTCGTGTGTGTGTGTGTCTGTGTGTGTGTGTGTCCACTATAAGTTCACTTCACTCTTACTCAGCACTTCCATTAATTATCCATTTCCTGACCCCACTCATTTACTCATACCACACTTTTTACCTCACACACACACACACACACACACACACACACACACACACGTAGAGAGAGAGGGTGAATATAGGAAAAATTTGTAAACAGAAATTAATCAAAAGCGAGAAGAGAGAAATTGAAGTAGAAATTGAGGTGGAGAGAGAAAACACTGAGGAAGGGAGGGAAAGGAAGGATAGGATGAAGACAGGTAAAAAAAAGGAAGGAATAGATACAAGAGAAAAGGGAGAAGAAGGAAATGGAGGAGGAGAAGCAAAAGGTAAGCAGGAGAGAGAGGGAAGGATGGAGGGAAGACAGGAATAGATAGAGAAGGAAATAGGAAAAGAAATGAGAGGAGAGGGAGGTACAGGACGGTGTGACAAGGGAGGGGGGAGGCAGGGGGGAAGGGGGACGGGGGAGGGAGGGGGAGGAAGGGAGGAGGGGAGGGGGAGGGACAAATTGAGGAAGGGTGGGTGACGAGAAGGGGAGGGAGGAAGGGAAGGATGGAGGATATAGATAAAGAGGATGTAAGATGAGAGAGATGGAAGGAGAAAAAATGAGGAGGGGGAGAAAAAATTAAGGACTAGAGAGAGAGAGAGAGAGAGAGAGAGAGAGAGAGAGAGAGAGAGAGAGAGAGAGAGAGAGAGAGAGAGAGAGAGAGAGAGAGAGAGAGAGAGAGAGAGAGAGAGAGAGAGAGAGAGAGAGAGAGAGAGAGAGAGAGAGAGAGAGAGAGAGAGAGAGAGAGAGAGAGAGAGTAAAATGGAAAGAAGGGGATGGAGGAAAAGCAATAAATGAAAGAGTAGGGAGGAGGGAGGACAAAGAAGCGAGGAGGAGTGAGGGAAGGGAAGGTTGTCGAGGTGAGGCCAAATGTAGGTAATTTTTGCTCAGATAATACATTTCCTCACCACACCCGACACACACACACACACACACACACACACACATCTTGGCTCACTCATCACACACCCCTCACTCAATACACACACACACAAACACATCTTGGCTCAGACACATATTTATTCCTCCTGTCCCCCTCTCCGTTTCACACACACACACACACACACACCAATTAGCGTGCCCACAGGTTCGCACGGATATTCGTAACGAGGGATTAACTAGGTCCTACTGTAAATCGTTGTGTGTGTGTGTGTGTGTGTGTGTGTGTGTGTGTGTGTGTGTGTGTGTGTGTGTGTGTGTGTGTGTGTGTGTGTGTGAGTGTGCGATGAGGTGAGTGAGGCTTGATATATATATGTGTGTGTGTGTGTGTGTACTAACAATATCCAACCACATTCTATACAGCAAGCATTCTTAGAGCCAGTTTATTCATTCCACACACCACCGTATTAGTGTTTGATGGGGCTGATGAGGCAGGGAGGGATGGAGGCAGCGAGGAGGAACAAGATACACACGACCACACAGGCTACTACAATAAAATTCAGTGTCCTCTCAGCTCAGCCTCACCTCACCTTCCTAACCTGTTCCATCTTCTCCTTCACCTTCACCTTCCTTCACGTGTACCCCCAGCCTCGTCTATAAATCTCTATAAACCTGTTTCACCTTCTCCTTCACCTTCACCTTCCTTCACCACCACCACCACCGTCGCCTTTATTTCTCCGTATCTAGTTTGTCACATGCATGCAATTTTATTCACATTCCTCACTCAAATAATTTCCTTCGTATTCCTCTTCACGCTCTCTGTGCTGTTGAAAGATGAGTGTGTTTGTGTGTGTGTAAGTATATTGCCATTAATGTGTTGACATGCAGTTTATATTCAATTTCAAAATGAGTTTTCATTGGAATAGTCTGTCTAGCTGAAGCTGCCTGACAGATAAAATGCAACATGACAAATATGAGCAATGAAGAACACAAAAATATTATACGTATATACAGTAGGCTACAGTATAGGCTACATTTCATACAAAGCTATTTACACACACTTTTGTTATTTTTTATGTCAAATATTCCTACCACAGAGAGAGAGAGAGATATATAAGGATGCTGAGACGGAGGAAACAAGGATGCGGGTGTGTTTTGTTTTTATCTCGCCTGATAATGATGCTACTCACCCGACCCGACCTGACCCTTCTTCCTCCAGCCTTCACCTTTGACCTCCCTCCCTCCCTGACACCCTCTTCATCTTTGATCCGCACTAGTGACCTATATTTCCAGTTATGTGTGTGTGTATGTGTGTGTGTGTGTGTAGGGTCGTCTTATCCTTCAAAAGGGTAGCAATGTTAAGAGGAGGAAGAGGAAGAGAAGAAAAAGAAAAGGAGGAGGAGGGAGAAGAAAAAGAAGAGGAGGAAGAGGAGGAGGAGGAGGAGGAGGAGGAGGAGGAGGAGGAGGAGGAGGAGGAGGAGGAGGAGGAGGAAGAAGAATGGATGTTGTGTGGAAGGGTGGGTGTCTGCCACGAAGGACAGGTGGTAAAGCTTTATAGGAAGTCACAACAATGCATAATGATACTGTAAAGGTTTCATCCACATTACAAACTCACTCACTCTCTCACTCTCTCTTTCTCACACTCACTCACTCTCTATCTCTCTTTCTCACACTCACTCACTCTCTTATCTCTCTTTTTCACACTCACTCACTCTCTCTTTCTCAAACTCACTCACTCTCTCTTTCTCACACACTCTCTCATACACACACACACACACACAATCTCTCTCTCTCTCTCTCTCTCTCTCTCTCTCTCTCTCTCTCTCTCTCTAACCACACACACGTATCTCTCTTCCTCAATAACTCTCTTACCACATGTGCCTTAGAATAGATTGAGGAAGGAAGAGCGAGTAAACAGGTCGCTCGTAAACAACTTGTAAACAAACCACCACAGTGTACGAGGAAAGAATCTTGAAGGAGGAAGGAGGAAGAAGGAGAGGAGTAAAGAGGTGAGATGAAGAAGAGAAGGATGCAGAAGAGAAATATTTATGTACCTCACCTCACTGTAGGATATACCGTACGTAGGCCTAGCTGTATTGAAATATTATCTATACGTACAGTCACCGTCACTATTCCTGTCGCGCCTCGTGATTTGATGGTGAAATTGGACATACCAGTAGATAAATCAACTTGCACTAGTTTATGAAGCTCGCATATCGCTGGGTTAGGCTACATGAGGGCGTTATGTATACTTCCCTCCACGCTGTTTCTCTATGTGATGACACGAGTGAGTTAAGTTATCGGTTTTGTCGCCTATAGAATAGTTTGTATAGGCATCGGCAGTCCTTCAATTGGCCCGACAACAGTGCCAGTGCCATGGAGGGATAGTGGAAGCCTTGGTGCCACTCCCATCTCTTCCTGGCTGGCACTCCCGTCTCTATTAAGTAATTAGTATTACAGTCGTATCCAAAAGTTCAGGTGAAGCTTTATAACTTCCTTCAATCACGTGTTGGCTTTACATTCCACTGAGTTGTAATGTATCTGCATCAATTATTTTTATATTAATTTATTTATCTTTGTACCATTTTTTCTTTTTTTTAATATCAAGGTATAGGGGAATATACTGATAAGGTACAATAGCCTATACTGCACACGTGTTCTATGATGGTTAGTGTTTGGTTGGATTTCAGCAAGAGATCCCTCCAAGGAGTCTTATGAATTAATCAGCAAGAGTTCCCTCCAGGCAGGGTGTCTTATGAATTAATCAAACCATCTTCTTCTTCCACGCCTTGTCAATTCCCTCTTCCATCCCCCGAAACCCAATATCCAGTTCAATCTAGTTTTTTCTTTCACCATGGAGCGTCTCTGCCTCCCTCAACGGTCACCCTCTACATCCCCGTCCCCATGGCAAGTTGACGTCTTCAGGCTTGTCTCCACCTTCAGCACATTACCAGTGTAGGCTACTGTACTGTAGTATCTCTTACGGAACCATGCCTCATCGTCGTCACAACGGCCACATTTCGAAGGAGGATAAGCAGAAAATATTGTACGAGGCAAAAGAAGACTTCCTTATCATCGCAGCTAACAACGTATGTCATCATACGAACTTAACAAAATACTGGGAACGTACATGACCGCCGTCACCATACAAGTACAGTAGCTATACGTTGTGGTCTGTGAACCATATGGAACCAAGTTGGAGGCTATAGAATTTACAGTATATATAGAATACCCAGTCTGAAAAGTGTCTACTTTACATGGTTTAATTATGTTCATACCTTTATATAGGATTGATCAAATATATTTTACAATTGTGGATATAATGTATTTTATTGTCTTTGATATTGGTATACCGGTATGTCGACATATTTTGTAGCTTTGTTGTTATCTAACCTGTAGTCATGTCATACTATTTCATGGGATTGCCACACTACGTTTTGCGTGAATGACATACCGGTATTTTATTACTACGGTGGTATAGGCTAATTCGAGACTCCGTGATATTAATGGTGAACACTGTTTATATTCCTCATAGGCCTATCTGTCTAACTATAAAACAAAATACTGTATTGGTTTGTGTTCATGTAAATCATTAAGTATCCTCAGTTCCCTACATTTTTTTACGAAACATAATAGGAATATACCAACGACTGTTGAAAATCCGTTATAGACCGTTAATTATTTTGAATAGTGATTCTCCTATTGGCTATTTCAGGTGCGCTGGGAGCCAATGACCTGCCTGACCAAGGAGGAACCAACGGGAAGGAGGGAGGGAGGGAGGGAGATTGGCTGGGTAGGATAGTTGACTAGGAGGGACAGTGTGTTATGAATGAAGTCTTTATAAAGGATGTGGTACAGTGGTACTGACTAGTGCGTGTATGTGGCAAGGTACGCTAGTGTGTGAGGTTTGGGAATATAATGTGTGATGTGTTAAATGTATATAGGCTATGTAGGATATTATAGAATTATGTGTGTGGAAAATGGAGAAAGGTGTGTGGTACAAGCTACTGTGGTGTGTGTACTGTAGAATGGTGTGTGGTAAATGGAGAAAAACTACATAATTATATTCGAGTATAGACAAACCAGAAGGAAGGATAACACAAGTACAGTCAACATCACGGCTCAAAACTGTTGCCTACATTACAAAGGTTTACAAATAATATTACGAGTGGACTGGAACACTGTATAGACCCTCGGATACAAACTCTATATGTTTCAAAATAATTCATCAGAGAAAATTCATTGTTATACATAGACTTGAAATCCTATAGGTGAGGATGCATAAACTATTGGCCCCAGAAAGACATACATACATAGCCTACTGTACATATCCCTGGCACGGTTCGTATGTCACAATATAAAGTTGTTTCCGATATGGCATAATTTTCCTTCTGCGTCGCCCTTTTCTACGTGATAGAATTGGGGTTTTCCTTCCTTCCTTCCTTCCTTCACTCATTCCTGTGAAGTGTCGCAGTATCGGCCACTCGTGCAGGAAAATTCATGTTCTTTACTTTTACATTTTCCAAGATGTTTCAGAACTCTTAGAACGTGACGATTAATAATATTCTTGTAATTGGTTGGCACATTATTTCCCTTCCCTATACCTACGTAAGAATCACAATGTTCTCACTCCTTCAGGGGGTCATCTATAGTCCTACACAAGACAAATCACAGGCTAATAAGAGAAAACGATAATCGGGTCGATGGCTCAACAGTAAATATCCAGGAGCCATCGTCTTTGCCTTCCCCATGGCGGCCCTATTGGTTGGGTACGACGATGAGAATGATATATTCCCTAACATCTATATACACTGTTTCCTACCAAAGGTTTCTATATTATGGTTGTCCTAAGGATCTAAATAGTAAAACTGGCAACACCTACAATACTAACCCACCGAGATTTAAGAGAGAGATTAGGAAATGCCTCAATATGTTTTATGAATACCGTACTGGCCTTAACAAGAAACAAGGAGACGGCTTATGAAATAGGGACTGACACTCCTGGCCCTTCCTACCTCACCCCATATTACACAACACAACACAACAACACACTCTATGGTACCAATTGACAAACTACACCCCCATAGTCCTAAGCACACATCACCCATGCACTCATGTGTTCTGTCTACCTGTACGTATAGTTACATGCCTCCTCATTGACGCTACGACGCAATTAATTAAAAAAAAACTGCACTTTACATTACTACACACCACATCACCGCCCACAACATCACACTATACCGCATCATATCATTCTCTGTATAGTAATGCCCTAAGACTCAATATGCAATCTAATGCAATATGGCAATCCTCCTTACTTAGTGGAGTGTATAAGCCTTAGCAATGACGAGTTTGATATATGCATAGACTACCGAATAACACCCATTTCATTTAATAACATATAGGCCTAACAGAAATCAGTTCATTTATATCAGCGTACAACATTATTATTATTATTTATGTTTATACTTTTTATCACTTACCCTATTTTCAATTTATTTGTTTTCTATGTTCGTTGTATCTGATAGTCAAATTTTATCTGTAACTACAATGAACAGCTAACTCATGCGATGGCTTAGAACGCGAATCACAACAAAATGGGGTAGACAATTTTTTTTATTATCCAGAGATCACAAAATTATTTACATCTTCCAGTAAAGGTTTATAATGTAACTCCTCACTCTCAACACAATTATTATATTACCGTACCGTACCCACTCTACAAAACACATTAGCCTACCTCCTCTACCACGCACATACACACATACATACATATATACACGGTCGACCTAGCCAGCGTGTCCGTCACATACTATATAATAAATGTATAGGTCTAAGTATTTTAAGAGGAAGGGAGAAAAGGGTATGACGCACATGGACTAACAACATATACGAGTCGACCGTGTACTAACTATACTGTAGACTCGTGTAGGGAGGATATTGAAGCCCTCATTAAATGCAGTGGGTACGGGACACCAAGGAAAATAGTTTGCTTGCAGGTAGGCTACGACTTTGGAGATAGAAATCCTAGTTTCAAGCCTGACCATAAGGATTGCTTAGAACCGTAGAATGTTTTATAGGTACAGTCAAAGTCGTAAGTCCAGCATCAGGGGTATGAAAGTGAGCCTTGAGAGTGAATCTTATGAACCAGTACCGGTATTACAGGAACAAATAGCTATGGTTGTGCACCATATTTCGAGGCCGTTTCATTGGAAGGTGTTGTAGGACTACTGACCGTGATTGTACCGTACGACTTTGGAGAGATAGAATTCCTAGTTTAAAGCGTATTCACCAGTGCTGCTTAGAACAGGAGAATAAAATAATGCTTAGAGTGTAATGAATAAACAATACACATAAATGCATCTACGATACAAAATTATATAATAGTACAGTACTCTATATCGGATAGGATAACCTTCCAAAGACTCGATTGTAGTACAGTCGCGTCCCTTGAAGGCCAGCAAGACCTTGTAGACTTGTAGGTGCCGTTAGGGAAAAGGCACAATAAATGGTTATTTCTATTATTGGATTGGGGTATATACCACGTTCGAGTCGAGGAAAAGTTACCAGAAGTGAAATGCTTAGTGTAATTAATGATAAACAACAACAATATAAAATACAACTTCAGTTTCTCTAGAATTACTCAGTCGAAGTTTGTGTATGTATGTGTGTGTGTGTGTGTGTGTGTGTGTGTCACATCACAGTTACATGTGAGTGTGTATCTTGT
This sequence comes from Petrolisthes manimaculis, assembly GCA_034508575.1. Lineage (NCBI taxonomy): Eukaryota > Metazoa > Arthropoda > Malacostraca > Decapoda > Porcellanidae > Petrolisthes > Petrolisthes manimaculis. The sequence continues at coordinate 25,164 of JAWZYT010001898.1, forward strand.
ACAGGGCATTATGAAAGTATGTGCGACTTGGTGTGAGTGTGTTTTGCATGTGCGAGTGTGTGTGTGTGTGTGTGTGTAGCATACAGTAGACAAAAAGAGACAAGTCAATATAAAATATCCCTAGCCTAATAATAACAGCAATACTATAATAGCAGTAATTCTCACACATTTAGCAACAAAGTAACATAAGAAAAAATATTTAATTACAACACATAAAAGAGGGTCCGTGAACGGAACATATCAAATATACGAATCCTCTTAAAATAGAGAATATCATCGTTGCACGAAAAGATTGTTACCGTATTGTTGCCCACATAGAGCCAATGTAGCCTAATGCATGAGAGTTAAGCATTACGTCGGCTTCACAAACGTAAGCTACTTATCTAAACATTACCTCATGTTCTACATACAACAACAATAGTCATCACCATCGTCAATAATCTCTAGGCCTACCACTAAAATCATGGCTATAAAAAGTAGGCTACACACAGGACAAAAGAAGGTTGTACGGTACAAATGTAAATGAAAACAACCTGTGGGCTGGCTATCTTCTATAATGCGTGTCCCCTCTCTGACTGTGTCCCCCGGTGATATAAATAACTATATATGTAAAATGCATGGTACAGTTGCTTCGGGACACATAGAACAGACAACCTAAATCGGGAACTTCCAATAAGGGTAGGACGCGAAACCACACACACAACGTCCCGTCCTATCCTATGTTCTGCGCTTCATTTCACGTGTATCTGGCTAATCCATGTGTCTTGAAATAATGAGTCAAGATCAAAATCCTACATCACATGAATGAAAGAGAACCATTTGAAAACACCAGCGAGTAATAGTTTAGTATCATCAGTTTTCGGAGCCGTTTCGTTTGAAGGTGTTGCTAATTGAGAATATAAGACGAGACCACCCAAGGCATGAAAGACCCTGTAGGACGAGTTAGAAGGTAATAAAGAGGTGAGATGCTAAAGAGAGGACCAAAATCCTTATACAGCATTATTAAAGTAGCCTACTGTCCAAGCCTAGTAGGGTACTCACGCCTAATAGCCTACATGTGGAACCAACCGACGAAGCTGACATCACTACCACCACTATGACCGGCCGGATCTCTCAAAATATCTCTCAACATCAAGGCCGAGATATCCTGTCCGACGCGTTTGCTGGGAATTTTCATGTTTCATCCATCCACCGCACCTCCACCAAGATAGCCTACCAGGTCTCCGATGTAGCCTAGGCCCTTCCCAGCTTCACTCTCTGTCCATTTCCCACTTTTTGTTTTTCATTTGCCGATATTTAGTTATCATCTTTCACTCGTAATGATTCTCTCTTTAATTCGTCCATCTCTAACTAACTTTCATCTCTCTATCTCTCTCTGTTTACCGACCACATGACAACAAGAAGCACAGAGACTTCCTATCATGAATCGTAGCTGTCATTTCACACTCCCTCTCTCTACACAAAGAAAACAAAGTATACAACGTTTCCTCTAAACTCTAAAGAATAAAAACGAACCGAGTATAAAGGGCACAGTGATAACACTATTCATATTCATTTGCATACAATAACATTTCGTTGACTTTTTCTACAACTTCGCCTAACCCTTGGTCGATTGTGTTTATCCTCCACTATATAAAATCGTCTATCATTAGGCCTAGTTCAAACATATAATGAATTGCATAACCAAGGAATGTTAGTACGATTTTCCTCCGATAAGAAAAATCATTTAGAGGTAGTTAAAGAAAAATGCCAAGGTTCACAGCCGTTGTGTATATATGTATGTGTTAATGTAAACATGTCCTATATGACTAAGTTATGATAATAGACAAGTTCAAGCGGTTGTATTAAGTTTATCCTAACATGGCACAAACATTATTGGCAAGGATTGGTATACCGCTGAGTGTTGTTATTGTTATTCCAAGGCATTAGACTCAAGCTGAGGCCGTAACGAAATAATATTGTCTGCAAAAGTAGGTTACAGTAGAGATGCAGAATATGGCTCCTTTCTGCTCGTGAGATGAGATGAGAACAAATCTATTTCAATTAACTAAACTCACAAAATAACAAACAACAAAGTAACAAACACTCGAACAAGGAAGGAAGGAAGTAAAATTACGAGGAGGAACGACAGACGAACTCACTGCACTTGAGTAAAAACAAAAGGGACAAAAGAGGTGAAAGTGAATTAGTGAACTGCCCATCCATAATTTAGAACAGTGTCGTCGTGCACCTAGCCTACATCATCTAGTAGCGTAACTTCATTCGTCTCTGTAACTTATCTATGTACTGTATGTGGGACTAACTTCCAAATATCCTATATGGCCTACTACTGGCTTTGTATTGCAGTAGCACTGATCAAGATATTCTGAATAGCCACAACGACTCCAAAAGTATTTCGTTTACCTAAGATCACAAAACAGTATCGTTCTATCTGTTTTATGTTAAATAATTCTAAACTACCATTGCCAGCTTCCCAACAGCTATTTCAGCATCACAACATATAATAATGATAACAAGGTGAGGGTTGCAATACCGTCTGAGCACCGTGACGCTGCTCTTGAAGATGGCCCTCAGTGGGACGAGTTGAGAGACAGGTGAGACACACACACAGGAAGGTCCCCTATACAGAATGACGTCAGTGGTGACCTTGACTTTACATTAGGCTACATCACTCTGCTGCATCACCACAATGAATTCAGGGTTACACCTTGTTGTTCATCGAGGTCTCAGAATAAGGTTTTTTTACATCAGATTTAATAGGACTGTGATGTGAGGTTTTTTAAATTTCATCCTTCCCGTTTGTTATTGATTCCCTCTTCTTTTTCAATAACCATTATGTAAATATATAAAAAAGAAATAGGACATAAATTGCAAAAAATTACAAATCAATAATTATCATTCCTGTACCTAGTGACAATATTAATACATGATGTGAGATTATGGCAATCAAGCGTTATAAGCGCTGTCCAAATACAGAAATACTCTACGGTGCAATACTAAAGATTAACCGAAGTACAGCAGTATTTTCTTACCTTTTAATGCTAACGTAATGTACCACCAGCATCTATATTCATATTTTCAAGGCGGCGTCACACTGGAGAATTTTTCAACCACCACAATGTTTGATGAACCACCTGGATGTTGTAATTTTCACCTTCTTACCACACATAAGTCCGAGTAATAATTAACATACCTCCCACTCTCTTCACACACTGACCTCAGCTGCTCACCCAGACGTAAATATGTCCTTGCCACTTACTTGCTGTCTCAAAGCACTCGGCTGGCCTCCCTAACACATCAGATTTAACATCCTGGGAAAGGAGAATCCACACGATTGCCAGGAATGAACAAATTATGGGATATATTTCCTTCCCGGTCGCCATCATTGCCACGCTTTTGTTTACACTGGGAGTCTGGGAGTCTGGGACACGGCAGGGCCGCAGGGATCATAATGATAACATTTTGGGCCATAATTATACAAAAAGATTCATGGTGTATACGATGGTGTGGTACCGGTACAACGGCTCTGTTTTTTGTCTATGGAGTCATCGAACTACTATCACGCCATAAATGCTCTTGAATATGAGCCTTTAATCTTATTAATACTTTTAGCTTTCATCAGAGGTCAAACTTATTTGCAACAGATTAATAAAATAATTCTTAAAAGGAAAGCGACAGTTTATTGTTGTGTTTTATATATGTTTTGTTTTTCTTGAGAACATGTATGTAAACATACGAATAGAGTTTTGTAGACGACGACGACGTGTCTTGAATCTTAGCAAGAAGGAGTTGTGTGGTTTGTATAAATGCTCACTGGTCTTTGTCACGTATTCAACGGGACAGCATTTATATATTTGATACCTTGACTGACAGGGTATTCTAATGGTCCGGAATCTCAAGACTGGTCAAATATTCATGTTCGCAACTATATACTGTAATTATGAGGCCTATTATCATTCTTCGGAACTTGGACGGTATCAAAAGTTTGCAACATCAATAATAGTAGGCTACTGTTGTGTATTCAATAATGACATCATACAAATGCTGCTTTTGACTTTCTTGTAATAGTTCCACAACTTTTTTCTGGGATCTCGTAATGCCAACAATAAAGGAACTAGCCTACAATAACTATTTATATTGTACTGGTACAGCTGATAACGTAGTGGAAATGTTAGACAATAGATAAACGAAAGAGAGAGTTCTGTGAGGTTATTTGTTTTTCTAGATATCGTCAAAAAACAAAACAAAACAACCCAAGAATTGTGTTTGTCTCCTACAAGTTACATATTTTCACATGTCAAAATAGACATAAAAGTACAGACGAAACACCTGGACAGTTTGCTTACGTAGGATACGGAAACTGCCCTGTTGCTTGGAAGTGTATACAGTACAGTGGCAATCACGCAGAGACGGAGAACGATGGCGCAAGAGTGCCAAAACGGTGACGAAAGATGATGGTTGTGGTGATGGTGGTGGGGGTGTTTGTGTTGGTGAGGACGTGAAATGCCAGTGCCAAGCCGATAGACCAGACCCCCAGCTTGTATGAAGGATTATTAAAGGTTAGATGTCCGTCTCCATGGTGGGCACTCGTTCCTTCCGCACCTGCAGGAAAAAAATGAGACAGGGAGGTGAAGACTCAGATTGGCTGACTGAAGTGGTGAGTGTGTATTTCTCTGATTGATCGGTTTATTGGTTGGTTGGTTGAGTGGGTGTCTGATTGATTGGTTTATTGGTTGGTTGGTTGAGTGGGTGTCTGATTGATCGGTTTATTGGTTGGTTGGTTGAGTGGGTGTCTGATTGATTGGTTTATTGATTGGTTGGTTGGTAAAGGAGGTGTCTGTCTGATCGCTTGGTTGTCTCATTGATTGGTTAATTAAGTGGATGTTTGGGTAATCGGTTTGTTAGTTGGTTGGTTAAGGGAGTGTCTGTCTGATGGGATGGTTAGTTGGTTGGTTAAGGGAGTGTCTGTCTGATGGGATGGTTGGTTGGTTGGTTAAATGGATGTTTGATTGATTAAAGTGTTTGATTGACTGACAGATTGACTTACTGATTAGTATTACATGATATGATCTGAATATAAACCTGCATCATACATATTACATACAGGTACCGAAATCATCAACTCTATTCTAAAAACACTTACAATACATATACATATTACACATCAAATACGAACCCCTATCCACGCTCTTGTTCTTTCCTCATGAATAACATTAATGAATCACCCTGTAGCATCGGAAGTACAATATGATAACCCACTACTCTCTTCACTAATGTATGAATGAGTCACCCAGTGTTACCAGAATCACAATGACTACCATAATTTAGTATTCCACCGCTGGTATTTTTAAAACAACGATTCTAAGGAAGTGAGACACTGGGTATTTCTGATGAACTCGTAGAGTGTGTTGGTGTCTTGGAGAGCTGAACGTTTCTGTGGCCGTCTCCGGTTTGGTACAAGTTGTTTAGCCATAGTAACGTGCATCCATTCGTGGTGTAACTTTTGTACTCGAAACGTGCAACCTTTAATGGTGGAAAATCGTGTTGTGGTTGAACTGCAAGGCTATGGATTTCTCCATACTATGCTACAAAAATGTAATTTGCACATATAGTGAAGTAACTGGTCTATTTCCTGGCGTTTCAGGAAAGACAAGACAACCCCACCCAGTCAGTCAGTCAGTCAGTCACTACCTTCCCGTTGTTGTTGTCTGCATTTTAATTGTTTACCTTCATCACTCACACCAACAGCTTCTTCATCCGTCACGCCACTCCTTCAATCAGAGTTCGTGCATCGTCACTGTACGGAAACTAGATTGGGAGGGAGGGGTAGCGCCTTCTCATAACCTATAAGTACTATCTACTCATTTCCATTAACCCAGCAACAGTATAGGAGGAAGCACATACAATACAATAATTAATGCAGAAAACTATAGTAGGCAACCAGCTGGAGCTAAGGAAAGAAAGGAAACTAAAAAAAAAAAGAGGAAAGGGATAATGAGTGGGAAGTAAAGAGATGCTACAGATTCCCCTTGGCTTTTGTATTTTTCTGTCTATTCCTGTATACTCTAGATAGCTCTCCCCCTCTCTCTCTCTCTCTCTCTCTCTCTCTCTCTCTCTCTCTCTCTTATATTTATGGATTCACCACCACCACAACTAAAGGAAAACAAGAGAATTAACAGAAAGTAATGGAAGTAAACTAAAGAAAGCATAGAAGCACACACGAGCACAACAACAGTGTACGGTATAGTTATTAAACAGGAAAATTATTGTCGTTTAGCAGAGACGACAGAGAAGTACCGTTGTGAAGGCAATAAATACTCTTCACACATCAATTGAACTGAACTGGACCCTCGTTGTTATCCATCTCTAAACAAACTGGTAGTGAGAGGTCCTCGATCCCTCCTTATATACCATGCGTCCTTCTACGTGTATTAACTCCTACCCCTTACCTCGAGGTCCTCACCATCCCCCACCTTGTAAGTGAAGGAGCCGGCGACGCAACAGAAGGTAAACATGATGAAGAGTTCCATCAGAGTTAACACGATGCCGGCGTACAGGAAGATGTTGTCCTGGTCATAGTTGTGTCGATCCCAGAACTGGTGGTAGTGGTGGGACTTCTCCATCACCCAGATGATGATGAAGTACCCGTTCACGCCCACCACCGCCAACGCCTTTAGTAGCCAAGCCCACGCTAGCCACGGTTCGTACTGCAAGAGATGTGATCATCAGTCAGAGTTGAATTAATTTGTTGTCATGTTGCTTGCTTTAGTTCTCTGTAGTCTGGTTTTACTGAGTTTGTGAGTTGTGTGTGGAAGGCGAAGTATGTCCAACCCTCCACCCCCCTTCTCTCTCTCACACACACACATGTACACACACCTATTTTCCTCCCACGTTCTCAGTGCCAGCAATACTTACGCCACATATAAATGTCAAGTTCATTTTGTATGGAGATGTCACAAGGCTTTCATGGAACTCTTGCTGTCGATTCTTTACTCAACAAACCAACCAAACACTCCTGCATGGATGACCTGAATGGCTAGTGATTCCTCCAAAAAAACAATACTACGAAACATTATTATCCCTTACTAGAATAATGAATGAATGACTCTGTTTTCCATCCCAGACTGGAGGAGACAAACAAGACATGGAGGTCCTTCAGTTGTCCCACCAAAGATTGCCCTCTTAAATGTTACTAACCTCTTATTACTAATACTACAGTACTAACCTTACAGAGTGCCACGATGAGGAGTGATGCGAACAGAAGACACACGACTCCCTCACCAATACCAATGTTGACCCTCGTGCTGTGGTCTGTGTTGGAGGAACAGGAGGAGGAGGAGGAGGAGGAGGAGGAGAGGTTACGATACCGGTACTTGATGAAAAATATATAATAATAATAATAATAATAATAATAATAATGATAATAATAATAATAATAATAATAATAATAATAATAATAATAATAATAATAATAATAATAATAATAATAATAATAATAATAATAATAATAATAATAATAATAATAATAATAATAATAATAATAATAATAATAATGAATATAAAAAGAAGAAGAGTAAGAAGAAGCAGAAGAATAAAATAATTATAAGAATAACAATAATGACAGTAATAATAATAACAAGAGAGATAAAGATGATGATAATAATAATAATAAGAAGAAGAAGAACTGTAATGATAATAATAATAATAATAACAATAATAATAATAATAACAATAATAATAATAATAATAATAATAATAATAATAATAATAATAATAATAAAATAAATATATAAATAATAATGATAACAATAATAATAATAATAATGACACTTATATACACACAATACAACAAAGAAAATGTTTATCACTAATTGTACCTGAGACAATAATTATACTTTCGTTATAATGATCTCAATAAAAACAAGATTAACATTTGACTGATGTATGTGTCTGTGTGTGTGTGTGTATGTATGTATGTATGTATGTATGTATGTATGTACTCACTGGTATGCTCTAGGTAGTATTGACACCACCTAATACCATGGTTCCAACGACAGCTGTAGTGAGTGTAGAATTGGTAACCATAGAAGGCCAACGTGGAAATACCGTGAATCTGAAACACACATACAACACTTTAGTAACAACAATATACACATACAGCACATTATTTATAACAACAATAACAACAAACAACACTTTATTTATAACAACAATAACAACACACAACACTTTATTTATAACACACAGAACCTTGACATCCGCAACACTTTATAACAACACACAACACTTTAATAACAACATACACACAACACTTTATTTACAACATATACAAAACACTTTATTTACAACACACATAAAACACTTTAATTAATAAATACACACATACACACACAACAGTCCAATAACAATACAAACACACACACAACATTTCAACATAAGGAACACCTCAAACAAACAAAAAAAAAGTCGATTAGCCGAGTACCATTTTAATAACACACACACACACACACACAAAAAAAAAAAAAAAAAAAAAAAAATATATATATATATAAAAGTGAATTAGTAAACCCTTTGTTAAAAACTCTTCGGGGTTAACACACATATTTTCAATGGACATAATTATAATATAGTTCCCTCCCCAAATTTGATGTATATGGAAATTCACGAGTCAATTTAAAAGCATCTGTGTGTTTGTTTTGAATTGCCTCACTCTCAACTCTTCACCTTTTTTCTTACGCTATTCGACGATCCACGTGTCCCTTTAAATCTCTCTCGCTCTCTCTCTCTCCCTCTCTCTCTCTCTCTCTCTCTCTCTCTCTCTCTCTCTCTCTCTCTCTCTCTCTCTCTCTCTCTCTCTCTCTCTCTCTCTCTCTCTCTCTCTCTCGTCAATCAACCCACTCGTCAACAACTTCCTACTCAACACCATACAATCATTTTTGCCACAACTCACAATGTCGAGGATTGCCAACACGAGGCCGCAGTTGGCCACACACTTGAGGCTGAAGGTCATGGTGGAGGTCAGGGCAGGTCAGGGTAGGTCAGGGCAAGACTAACTCCTCCTCACCTCAACCTGTTCAAAATAATACGTTTTTTTTTATTATTTCACATACATTATTATTTTGTATACATTTTTCTATTATCTTAAAGACTTCATTTCTCTCTATTTCATTTACCTGTTTGTGAGTTTATAAAGAAAGGTTAATAATATTATAGAGTGCAAGACAAACAAAACAAGGTCGTACTGCATGTTGTTGTTGTTGTTGTTGTTGTTATGAAGGTATGTGTGTGTATTGTTGTGTTGTGTTGTGTAATGGTGTGATGATGTGCTTCGTGTGTTGTGATGGCGGGTTTGTACTTTGTTGTTGTTGTTGTTGTTGTTTGGTTGGAGAAATAGCTAACCTCCAAATTGCTGACAACACACACACACACACAGAGAGAGAGAGAGACAGACAGACAGACAGACAGACAGACAGAGAGAGAGAGAGAGAGAGAGAGAGAGAGAGAGAGAGAGAGAGAGAGAGAGGTGTGAATTCCTGCACTTCAGTCTTACCCTGTCATTGAGTCATGCACCTTCCCTCTGTGTCCCCTTTCCCTTTACTATATCCGGGTTAGGTTCCTGCAGTAAAAACAGGACATTCAGTGGGACGTAATTATGACTGTTGAATTGTGAAGTGTTTCTCTCTCTCTCTCTCTCTCTCTCTCTCTCTCTCTCTCTCTCTCTCTCTCTCTCTCTCTCTCTCTCTCTTTGTGTGTGTGTGTCCTATATACTATGATGCTGAGACCTCTTGCCCAAGGTCACGTCCTCACTTCTCCCATTTATGGCGTTTGTACTTTGACTCAAGATCTCCTTCCACTCACCTTCCTTCCTTCCTTCCTTCCTTCCTTCCCTGTATAATATCTTCCTCCTTCCTTCCTTCCCTGTATAATATCTTCCTTCTTTCCTTCCTTCCCTGCATTATATCTTCTTCCTTCCCTGTTATATTACCATTTCCCATGCCTCGCCCTTTGCGTGCATGTGTGTACCGAGGCAGGAAGTGACGTCACTCATTATTGTCCCTGACTGACTCCCTTCCCTCCCACAACACCTCACTTCATTCAACACCTGTGCAGTATATATGTAACCACTTCACACTTATTAGGCACAACGAAATCTACACGCATATCCATAACCCTGTTCAATAAAATGTGTACAATTATTTACTTATTTCATTTCGGCATGCTTGTGTCTGGTAACGTAAGTTCTAATATTAAAATACAGCTCAATGAACCACACTACACTCCACAAGCAGGAAGGAAGGAACACACACACACACACACACACACACACACACACACACACACACACACACACACACACACAGGTGCATCAACCCAGCAACCTTGAAACAGCATGTGAACTACAGAATTTGTTTATGACGTGCTTCACATTTTAACCTTCTTTCAGGCACGTAAAAAAAAAAAAACATTAAAATCTTCACTACGAAACATGACAATAAAACAAAATCACCAACGACCGATGTCTTGTGTGGGAAGAATCACAGAGTATAATGATGAACCCGGGCAGCCCAAACTGTGTTCAATGTTCGGATACCCATTGAATGAATCATCTAACGTAACTCTACAACCCGGAACATAAAAACTTGCTCTATCTATATTCTATTACCCAGGAAGAATGTCCATCAAGGTTATATAGGTTCCATATACAAATTTCCCCATATTACATTAGATTAAAGTTCGGGTATGTATGGTTTAGGAATGGGTTTTTCATAATATTATGTTGATTTATAAGGAATAAGATACTAGATTAGATTAGGTCAGGTTTGTAAGGTTTCATAATTATTGATACTGTATAGGTCGATGTATAAGGGATAAGATACAGTATTGTCGACTATTATTTTCTCCCTATAATCATGAAGTGGTATTTATTTATTATCACAGACCTTGTTGTTTTCAATATTTACAACACACACACCTACATCTACACCTACACTTATAATAATGAACACTTACACACATTCAGGCCTTTACACGTACCCACAGTGACAACACACACTACAATCATCCTAACACTGACAACACACACCCCTTACCACACACTCTACACTGACAACACACACCCCTTAGTAACCACACACCCCACACTGACAACCCCCACCCCACCCCTCTTAACACCACCATCACTTGCAAAACACACCTACTCCATGACTACCGTAAACACATTGATTATTACTCACTCAACATATGTACCCACCGCCTGAACCAACCCCTTCCACCACCACCACCTTCATGCATAAGTGATGTATTTACCTCAAGGGGCCGCGTGTTTAGTAATGTGGAGACGAACTGGGTGCTACAGATTCATCTAAATTGTGTCACGAAACGGGCTCTCTTGGTGTATTGGCTACGTGTTGTTTTGTGGCATCACGTGGAGGAATTATTAGCCTTCATAAATTCGCCAACTAAATCATACTTTACGACTTGGTTCGTGTTTATAGCTGTTCAATAATAAGCACGAAATTACAACTGAAGAGAAAGACAGAAAACTTCGCCAGCTATTGGCCGGGAAATCCCTGTAGCACGTGGGTGAAGGAAATGGAGAAGAGGGACAATAAGCACGAAGGAAATTAGAAGCAAAATATACTGAAGAATTGAAAGGAAGTCAAGTGCCTGGCTCGGGTCACAAGAGGCACCAAAACTCCTGAAACGGATTAATTAGAGTTTTGTTTTAAGTTTTTTCGGTCACTGAGAGAGAGAGAGAGAGAGAGAGAGAGAGAGAGAGAGAGAGAGAGAGAGAGAGAGAGAGAGCATTACGATGAGGATTAGTATCATGACACGTAAGTTACATGTTTGCAGGTAATAATTATACAGTATAGCTATAGTGCCGTAACTATGTCCTGTAAATTATTAGGAAAAAAAAATATGGTGAGGGAAAATTTCTTGTGTATATCGTCTCGTCAGTCACTTTCCTTTATTGCCAACTGACTGTATTCCATCTATAAATATTACAACCAGAAGGAGGGACGGGATGTTTGCCTTGATGATGTTGGGTAAGTTGTTGTTGTTGTTGTTGTTGTTGTTGTTGTGGTCCTTGATGTTTGAAATGGTTATCTTGGTCTAGTTATTTGATGTTGGTCTTGGTGTTGTTGTTCTCTGTGGTGTTCTTTTCGATTTTCTCCTTCTCCGTCACTTCATATCTTGCCACACACACACACACACACACACATATACACATATACACAATATATAGGATGAACACAGCAGATAATTCAAATGTTGTGTAAGGCCTGCGCAACCCAACTGTCTTCTGTTTAGTCTAGCCAACCCGCGTGAGTGCACACAAACACACAACACCTAGAAGGCTACACTCTCTTCCCTCTCACTTATGCCTTTCCCTTTTGTAGGTGAACATTTTCATATAGTCCTACCTCTGAGAAGAAAACAGACCCAACTTAAGAAAAAATATAGCCTATATAGACTGGCTTTCTCTCTGAGCCAGCCAGCCATGGAGGCGTAGAGGACATGAACAAAAACACAACACAACACAGAACACAAACATAAGTACAATTCCATATTCATATCTATATTCTATCTCTTTTTTTGCCTGATAATATCTAGGGTTGTACTGAAAGAGACGAGACGCAACCAGACTGTCTTTTCCTTCTCATCCTGGAACCAGCCAGCCAGGCGTGGAGGACACCAACACAACACAACACATATATACACACACAGGTACACACGCACATCAACATTCTTCCTAGTGTAAAACTTTCTCTCTCGTTTGTGTGTGAATAATCTCGGGTCTTACTGCAGCCAGACCATACTCTACCCTGCCCCGCCTTGCTGCCCAGCCCCAACTGCTGGAGAACCCCCTTCCCGACCCACCCAAGTCAACGCCCTATTCCAGCCCCCATCAACATCAAGGTATCAGAAGCCTACCTAAAAAAAAAATATATATATATATTCTTATTATATTTCCTCCCTTGCACCCTTTACCTTCGCCCTCTGCCACCCTTTCATCCTCCACTTCTGAATCGCAACCAATCGGGCATCTTCCAGGTAATTGAAAACGAGTTGTGAACCACAGTCTGGCCAGAGGAAGGATAGAGAAATTGTGCTTGTGTATGAAAGATGTATTCCTCGAGTTCTATGATTATTATTATGGAAGTTTCCGATTCCTCCAAAAAGTGTCATCAAAACAGAAAAGGTAACTCCAAGTCTGCCAATGCAGTATACGTTTCTCCACTTAATTTTCCAGCATCTTACTCGGTGACTTCAATGCCAGACTCACCATGACAACTCCTCCAGTCATGACACGCCCACTCACACTTACTTCAAACCGGTCACTCACAGTCACAATACCAACTCGCTTTGATTTATATATTGTATAATAACGTTAAAAGTTCAGTAACATATAAATCACAGCCGCTCTCTTATCAATCTTTCTCGTTGTCAAAATGATATGATGTTAAAATTACCTAACTTCATGATTGTGAAAATTATGTTCTTTAATTCCTTGCATGGAAGTTTAATGCAGTCATTTCGGGATTGTATTTATATCTGTATTTTTCCTGTTATTAAAGTCTCACAATGAAGAGCTAAAGCTAATCTGGAAATTCTCCAACACCGGTTTGATCTCTGGCTTGTGTGGCTTGTCTCTGAAGATTATTGGTCAAGAAAATGGTGCTGGTGGCAATTCAAACCAGAATATAATGTGATGTCGAACCACCACACCTCTTGCCTAACTTAGGAATACTTATAAATCAACCATCAATGACTGTGGGAAATAAAGTATAGCACGCAGCTCATACGAAATTCATGTTTGGTTGATAAAAGAACATACAGGCAATGTTCTACATTAAGCCAAACTACTATATACTACACAAGTGTGTGTGTGTGTGTGTGTGTGTGTGTGTGTGTATGAATAGGGGTGACTCACTAACCCATAAATTATCATTATTAACACCTCATCGCAGAACACACGTCTGTCATCATTTGCTTTTCTTATTATTCAGAGTTGCTTCTCCTTCTACTGTGCATTCCTCTTGATCTGTTTGTTAAATAATACACACATCAACTGACGAACTATACACACGAGAATCATTTAGAGTTTTTCAGACAGACAGCAACCACAGTGAGATGAAATATTCTACGAACCCAACATCTGTATCTATAGTAAGTAGCATATAATATCCCCGTCTTGTGTTGAGGTCCAAGAGGCCAAGATCTTCACGTATACAGACCAAAAACTCGCTATGTATCTGGTTGAATACGTAACCAGTGGGTGTCATCCTCTTTCTCTTGTCCGACCCCCTGTTGTTTGTATGGTTTGTCCTGGGTTTGTTGTTCCCTTGTCCCTCCTGTCCCCTCCTTGTCCCTCCTGTCCCCTCCTTGTCCCCCTGGCCCCTCCCCTGCTGCGGCTCACCTTACTCACCACCCACGGAAGTCCAGTCCAGTCCGTAGTGGTAGTGGGATATGCCTTTTCAACAGCACCAGCTCTACCACTTTCCTCACGATCAAATGTTCACTTTCACTGTCCTAACACAGACACAGGCTCGGTTCTGACGCCTAGGGATAACGTGACACTTCCCGCGCGTTCGTCAGTTGGGGATTTTCACTGGAGAAGTCACGCACAACTCAACTCACCATCGGAAAAGGAAGCGGTGCGTAGTGGTGTGTGAGAATGTCGAGGAAGGTTTGTTTACCAAGCTGCGTACCTCCCTGCCGACCAGACCTGTGGTGGACGAAGGTTGGGTAGCGTCCCCGCCACCTCCACCTCTACCTGTACCTGTACAGTCACCAGTTAGTGTATACCTGGCTAACTCCAACACACTTATACACACGCTCTTCACACTACACACTTGTTCAGATATCTTTCCCTTTACTGGTTGTTACTGTGATTAAAGGTGTATTTTCACAGAAGGTAGCGAAGAGAAGAGGAAAGTGTGATGTTATAGTGTGTTTGGAAGTTTGTCTGCCGTGGCATTGGCTGCGCGGAACTGTGGTGCGCAAGACAGGTGCCAGTTCGAAAAATTATTTTGTACATCATAATTATCATCAACAATGCAACCAATAAAGACAGACACGTTCACCTTATACACTTACGCATTTAATCATAGACTACTTTTTCTTCACTACTACTATGAGTGTGTGAAGTTGTAGTTTGGGTGTACACTACTGGTTCTCATTGCCTTATACGCCCTTTGCAACATCCCTCCCTCCCCTCCCTCCCCTCCCCACCCCCACACATTGAACTGAGAAAGGCCCAATTTCCGCCCCTGGGGCGAGAATGGAGTGGGCGGATGGCATATTCCACAACTACTCTATCCTTCTAAACTTTATTTTCTTTTCCAAGGCAACATACATCAGCTAAGTTAGTATAAGTTGCATAAATTCATGTTAATGTTGCATTATGTCAACTCCAACTGACTGGGAAAAGAAAACGTAAAACACGACTCACAACCAGTATACAGTTGGGGAATACGGGGCCTGGTGATGCATTCTTTGTGTTGTGTGTGTGTGTGTGTGTGTGTGTGTGTGTGTGTGTGTGTGTGTGTGTGTGTGTCAGTGGTGGTACTCACTATCTGGTATATACACACGAGCACAGCTGGACAAGTACACTAACACAGGTGTATCAGTGTACATACAGTATATACAAGGAAATAAGTTTTTGACAATACATGAATTATTACACTCACTTGTCTTCTGGTTCCCTTCCTTCCAAGATAAGTTTGACCCTTCCCTCCACCTATAAATATAGTAAAAATAACCAGCACCATTAATTAACTAAAGCCAACGTGAATGAATGAAGGAGAAAGCATGTTTTTTTTGTTTGTTTTTTATTTACACTCAAAGTCTTTTCAAGTCGCTATTTATCCTTCATGGTTTATTCTACTGATGATGTCTGGTTCACGAATTATGCCCCAGTTTGTGTGTGTGTGTGTGTGTGTGTGTGTGTGTGTGTGTGTGTGTGTGTGTGTGTGTGTGTTACAAAATCTTCCTACTACACTCTGCAACTCGACCCTATTGTGGTTGTCTGTCATAATCACCTTCTTGGAGTCACCATTCACTTTAAAACTATCAACAAGGAACAGAACGTATCACAAAATAATTATCACTCAAATATATACATACATAAACATACATACAATAATAACAATCCTCCTTTACCTAAGCCATGTAGTATGTATATTGAGTCAGAGTACTCCCATACATACATACACACACATATTTTCTTTTCTCTCTCTCTCATATAAATAAATAAATAAATAAATATATATACTGTATATTCCCACCACTAAGAACTGTTACTTGGGTTACATGTGTTCCTTCCCTTACCAGGTTTTACAACACGTAGCAAAACATTCATTAGACGTGACGTACAGGTACAGTACACACTTATACAGTCTAGCAATCCAGGAAATTCACTCTTGTTTGTTACCTTCACACGGCAGAGCGTCGACCCCGGTACAGTCCACAGCATAAATAAGGGAGTAGAACAGTGCATGTTGGTAAATCTGGAGTGAATTATTCCTTCAACCAATTCCAGTTAATTAACAGGACGCCACTATTTCTGTTCATACGGTCCTGTTTCCTGGCATACTTTGGTGGAATCAAGACGCTCTAATGTAGCAAAATGTATTATCAACTTAATTCTATGTGTTCTGATTATAATGAAATGGGTAACACGGTGTTGGAAAATTAGAGAAGAATCGATTCCTGTAAACAATTCCAAGACACAGATTACTTACTTGAATTTGATGGACGTAATTAATCTATTTCTCAGCTAAGTTTGGGGGGATACTTTATATTAATTGGCAAGTGCCGTACGTCTAGTACCGACTAACACATCATAAGTAACATCCATCACATCTCTATATGTCGTTGTGGTGCATATATAACATCAGCGGGAAGAGAGTCATTATATAATGTGAAAACAATGTTAATAATATAACAGTATATTTTCTTGAGTCCTTTAAGCCTTACCGTAAAAGTCTGGGAAAAATTGCATCTCTGTACATCATGACAGTATTCTGAAGATAATTATATACAAACCGATTAGGTCTGTTTTCCTCTTCTAATAACTCCACTTAATCCCGATCCTAATCAGTTCAATCCATTGCCGTGTTGGGGAGGTAAAATAATTCGGCCACAGACCAGGTGTGAGTACAGAGATACAAAGATACAATTATAATCTTTAATCAACAAAATTTTACCACCTTGCCAAAAATATATGTGTTTATATTGTTAGCATACAAAATCATACATGGCCATCTCATACCCAGAGAGCGTAAAATTAATAAGTACAATTCTAGAGCAGGCAAAGGGTTGAAATGGAGAAATCTATACCTAGAGTTACATGAATAAGTACATAATTATTTACTGTACACGTGTTATGACCAGTTTCAAGTCTCACTAATGAATGAAAGTGTACTAAAGTAGAATAAGAAAGTCATATTAGGAACCATCTGCAGAGAGAACACTTGTAGCATATTGTGCCACGTGTTGGACGCCCCAAGGACCCACCACATGCAGGTTGGTGCCACACACTCTTGGGTTGATGTGGACGTTGTGAAGCTCCGCCACACCTGAGGAACAGGCAGCTGCCCCATCTCCTGTGCTGCTCAGTTTTCCAATCCAGTATTCATTGCCAGGCAGTGAGTTACCATCCCAGGCAAAGCTGTCAACGAGTAGAGTCTCCGGAGGCACAAGTTCATGTAGTGCCCGACGGGAGAAGTGGAGGATGACTGATGTGCCTGGAAACACTTGGCCATTACCAACACCCTGGCATTTGTCTGCTGCTATCCAGCTGAAGTCAACGTGACCAATGAAGGACGTGTCGCTAACTTTTAAAGCATCACCCCAGGCTTCTACAAACATGGCATCCTGATGAGGTGAAGCCCGCCACACCCCCAGCCCCAGTCCTACCACATGTACATATGCCTTCTTCCCCGTCCCCTTGGCTCGGGCACCAGCTTCTGCCAGAAGGGTCTCAGCTGTCAACTGCATACGGGACTTGTAAACAGGTATATTGAGGTATGTATTCTTGTTGACCTCCATGAAAGCATCATCACCGGGTGAAATGTCCTGCCACAGTGGGAGTGTCTTGTCCCACATTCGTGCCCACAAGTGTTGGAGTTGAACAGCTCCAACCTGGCCAGAACCATAGCCTCGTTCCTGAGTATTTTGTGTAGGAGTCACGAGGCAGTCCTCCCACTCCATCCGCTCCTTCTTCTTCATCCGGGCACCCACCATGCCAACGATAACACCCTCCTCCTGGAAGCTGCCCACCTTCCCTGGCACACCCTTGTTGGTTCGGTTACCATCGTTCACAAAGTATGAATATGAAGACACAGAAAGGAGGGCAGAGAGCTTCATCTCATCGTAACTGAGATAATCATAGAGTTTGAGTGGTGCTATCTCTTGTTTAGTGCCTATCTTGTCAAAGCCACCTCTGCCCCTGGTGCCATCCCTCAGTTGGTACTGGTCATCCCTCCCAAAGAAGGTGAAAGGTCTCTTACGCAGAAAACGGTCTACCAGGCCCACCAAGTCCAAGTCAGAGTACACTGCCCTGGGGGATACCATGTACAATTTTATCGTACTACCTTTCAAGATAATAATGCCTTTCAGCCCATTTTTATGTCCTTTCTCTCCTAGTTTTATAATAATCTCACCCTTTTGACAATACCCTTGTAATTATCACTTTCTTTGTTTTTCTTGTCTCTCATCTTAACCTTCCCCTGCAGTCCTCACCTTGGCCCTCCTAGTGACGACAACAATGAGGTCCTGCCTGCGACACAATGGTCTGTCTATTGCGGTCCAACACCCACCACACTTTCCCTCACCTCACACTGACACCTGCCCTTGACCGATTCATATTTTACTAAAATATCTCCCCAAACAACCAATGAAGCCCTCAAAGGGAGATTTCCCTTGGTTGCGATGTACATTTGTTTGGGACTGTATATTAGCGTACAATAGGGTACACTACTATTACTATTACTACTACTACTACTACTACTATTGTATCTACGACCACAACACCCCACACTACAAACTCACCTCTCCACCGTGTTTCCTTGGGTCTTCTTGTAGTGTAGGAAGGCAGCAAAGAGCGGGAGACAACGGTGGTGGAGCAGAGGGTAGGCAGAGTTGATGTGATCAGTCAATCTTTCAGAACTCTGACCCTTCTGTTTGGATGGAGGAGATAAATGTTGATAGGTTAGTCTACAGAGAGTGAAGGAGTTAATTTGTGAATCATTGTATATATATATATATATAGATATATTACACAATATTTGTCTATCTCACAATTTACTGCACATCTTTTTTTCCATTTATTATAATATATATCTGTGTCAGTGTTATCGTACTCATTTGACAGTCTCTCTCTCTCTCTCTCTCTCTCTCTCTCTCTCTCTCTTTTCCCTGACCTTGAGATGCGTCTTGACCCTTGCCGTGTTGATGGGGAAGGCTCTTGGGAACGACTCACTGGCCTCTATGAAGTGCTTGAGGTCAGTGGTTGGTGGAGGGCGAGTGACGGTCCGTGCCTCCTTCAGGTAATCCAGGACCTCTGTTGCCTCACCTCGCCACACCCTCAGCGCCTCGTCCTCTCCTCCTCCTCCTCCTCCTCTTTTACTCTCCGCCATTTCGCTGCTGTTACCTGTTTGTATAGATGGGTTTGTGTCAGTGATTTATTCACACACACACACACACACACACACACAAACACAGAATAGAACTTACATGTTCATAAGTACACATGTTTTGACTCTAACCATCACGTATTTTGATAATAGTGGATTTCGTGACATTTGCCAATATCACATTACTGACACTCTACCTGAACAAAAAAGCAAACGTGCTCTAATACACTTACGTACACTTGTAAGGCTGTATGACACACACACTCACACACAATGCTTTACATGAGAAGAAACTGACTGGGAGTATTGACGTGGGAGTTTGAAGTGCGAAGGAGAGAGAGAGAGAGAATTTAATAGACGAGACTTGGTCATATGTGAGAAGGAGACTGACTGGTGCGAGTGCTATGAGAGTGTGGCGACATTAACAACAAAAACAACGACGACGACAGATGTTGAGCGGTAATGTGGTGTAATGTTGGTCTCCCTCCCTATACCTGAGTTGAAAGGATAACATTGCACTATAGTCATGATACCAATGTCCCTGCCATCTCATGTAGCTTATATTATTATTATTATGTAAGCAGGTACAGTAGTTTTGTATCGTAATACTACCGCCTGTCCTTTTCATAATTTATCGTATAATTTCTGTTCGATACAGTTGCACCAAAGTATAATTATTAGACTGATAGATAAAGCATACACAGGAACTTAGTAATTATTGGTGGAGTTTATTATAAGGTATTTAATATTATGTGCATGGTTGACTCACAAGTGTCACTATATTGCGTGTTTCCTGTCTCAGTCCATATAATGTTTTTAACACAATGACTCACTGGTGTCATTAAAAGTGCTTCCTGTTTCAGTCCATATAATGGTTGTTATACTATTGGCCACAATTCTTATACACGCTGTTGTTTTCCAGGGTTTACAACATATAGTAAATGTAAGACTATATGTAATTACAATACAACATTATCAATAGGTTTGTTGTTTTATAATAATCGAGTCACTTGGAATACCATTCATTGCAGTTCTTTCACAATAATGAACTCTTTCCACATAGCCTGTGTAAGAATTCCTGCGGCCAATTATACAATATATAAAATGTACACCGAGCCAGTAATAGTGGAGAAGTCATTGGAAATGGCATTATCTTTGCATGACAGTAAAATAAAAGGCACACACCAATTTCTTCGTTATATAAACCGATATTTTTTATTATTGCATCACCTTTTGTAATCACTGATAAGAGCAACATTCGTACTGTACCTACCGGATCATAACACTTAGTAAATACAGAAAATTAGTCCATTTTTAGCACTTCTCTAGTGACACACAGTTGATTATATTATATACATATCTTACAAACAATTGAGGGATCGGGAATGGATCGTGTGTGTTTGTTTGTATGGTCTGCCATGACTCCCTATGAGTCACTTCAGTATTGCCATCACCTGACTCCTTTCCACAACTCACGGCTCTTGTCAGTCTTGATTTAAGTTCTTTGGGTCAGTGGGGAGCCTCAGATATCCGTGGAGTCTCCAGCCTGCAAAAGTACTCTCTGTTGTTTCCGACAGTCAGGTATTTATATAAAACTTACCGTGTTAATGCCTTGAAGTTCATTCACTAGTGCAAGCATGAGTAAACGAAACGAAAGTTTTGTTTACATCAGTTTTCTCTATTACAAGGATCGCAGTAGAAAACTGATATTACTTACATGGCTGACTTACATATTATATTAAATAGTGTTAATAATATTGTTTTTGTTATACACCTTTCAGAGAGACAAGGACTGAATGGGAATTACTTTTGGGAGAGAAATGGAAAACACTGAGAGGAGCATGGAGGAGTTACTTGGGGAGCACCTGTCCAGCCTAGCGGAGGTGAAGGGGCCGCCCAGAGTGACTGTAGAGGAGTTGGTGGCCAGCAGTGAAAAGTTCCCCGTAGCCTTCCCTGTACAAACTGCTAGAGTCTCCACGCTTCAGGTAATACGAGCAAATTTATAAAAATTAACTACTGTACTTTAATCCAAACACATTAGCATACGTCATAGATAATATATATAGCTAGAAGACGATTTAACTCTTTGACTGCCAATAAATTCTTCTCATTTAATCCTTTCCCATCAACAGAAGTCTGGCCATGACAAGGACAAGTTGGAGGAACAGATCAACTCGGCCTACCCACTGATACATGAGAAGGTCCTGCCCCTCCTTGCTGCCTTCTTACACCATAAACGCATTCACGGCAGGAAGAAGGAGAGGTTAGTTGCTGGCTCATACGGTATCGACTTCTATAGTACCAGTTTTGTCAGTATAATTTTATGTAGCTTTATACGTAAACAAATGATTTATATATATATATATATATATATATATATATATATATATATATATATAGAGAGAGAGAGAGAGAGAGAGAGAGAGAGAGAGAGAGAGAGAGAGAGAGAGAGAGAGAGAGAGAGAGAGAGAGAGATATGCTTGTTCAAAGCGTCATTACCAATAAAAATATTTTTTGACTTGACTCATTCTAATACTGTACTTTGATCAATTCTGCATCAGGAAAGTTAATTACACCAATCTATATTTATAAGTAACTACAGTATACCTATAACTATTCATTAATAACTGACTATAACAATCCCCCAAATCAGTAACCACAATTACAATTACAATCTGTTTAGGAAGCTGTATGAGAATCTGGATGTGATGGGTCTGGTGGACCGTCTGGTGGCCAAACGTCCCATTGTGTTCTTCACGGAGCGAGACTCTTACATACTGAGGGACGGTACTCTGGGTAGTGGGGACTGGTATGACATCGGACATAGCAGGGAACGTCCAGGTCTCACATTGTCTGACTACATATCCTATGACGAGGTAAAGTTGTCGGCGCTCCTCTGTGTCTCGTCTCAGTCTCCCTTCATCAACGACGGCAGTAGACATAACCGTGGTGTCCTCGGGGCCCCTGGCACGTTCCAGCCCGAAGGTGTCATCGTGGGAATGGTTGGAGCCAGGCTAGAGCTGCCAGGGGTCATGGAGTGGCAGGATTGTGTGGTGACGCCAGAACAAAACAGTAAGAAACAAGGTTACGGACCAGACCCTCCACCACGCCAAGGACTCATGAAGGAATGGGGACACTTTTGGGGAACTGTACTACCCACTTGGGACCAGGTTCAGAAGGCTTCCAAAGACGACTTCATCTCACTGTCTCCAAAAAGAATGCTAAACATTAATGTGTACAAGGCCAGAATGCAGCTGTCTGCCGAGACCCTACTGGCGGAGGCTGGGGTGAGGGCAAAGGCAGTGGGACTGAAGGCGTATGTGCACGTGGTGGGACTTGGACTGGGAGTGTGGCAGCTCTGCTCACAACAGGAACAGATATTCGTAGACACTTTTGGTGATGCACTCAAAGTTGTTGATACGTCTTCCATCAGTGATGTGGATTTCAGTTATATAAATTGCACGACGTGTCGAGAAAGTGGAGACGGCGAAGTGTTTCCCGACACTGGGGTGACACTCCACTTCTCCCGCCGGGCCCTCCACGCCCCCGTCCCCTCTGGCACACTCCTCGTCACTAACTTCGCATGGGACGGCAACTCCCTACCCGGCAACGAGTACTGGAAAGGGATGTTGTCGTCCTCTGGAGACCCTGCAGCGGCCTGTTCATCAGGTGTGGCTGAGCTCCACAACTCCATGATTAACCCGAGGGTCTGTGCTGCCAACTTGCACGTGGCCTCACCCATAGGAATCGAGCACGTGGCAGATTACGCCCGCCGCAAACTGCACGAGACACATACTGCTACTCAGTGAATGATTGAAGACACAGCATCAGTCACAAAGAATAGTCACATGTTGTATACTGAGAGAACAAAAAACACTTCCACAATGACAGTGTGTGAGGTTATTATCGCACTAATAAGTAGAAATACTTATTGGCTATAGCCTACCAACGCCAATATAATTATTTCTTCTAAAGAGAGAATATTAATTATGTATTATCCAAAATCTTCTAAATATACTGTTTTAAATTTATTGATAACATGGAAACTTATATGTGCAGTGCAGATGTAGTTTAGTTACCATATATGCTAAATAGCAGTGAATGAAAACTGTTATTGTATATATTTACATTATTACTAACTAATTACTATTATAGAATCTCCATGCTATATTTATAACACGAATATGAGAATCTCAGTCTTGTGTTTAATATTCCCAACGTGTACAGTAGCCTACACTGTAGGCATCAGTAAAAGAAGGCAAGAAAATTCACTCACATCAACTAATACCATCGTTCATTACATATTGTATAAACTGGCTAATCCAATATGACCCAGTTTTATATGGTCAGTAGACAATGTCATATCAACATAAACATTGTAAAGAAATTGTGAATTTATGGAAAACACACTTATTTAATTGGTAAAGCCAGAGGTATTTCCGAGAGTAGTATAATGGCTCCTAAGTTACTTCACAGATAGGCGTACCTTTCTAAACATCTGTTTTATATAGATTGTGATTACAACTCTTGCCGTTTCTATATAATAGTTTTAGCTGCTCCAAGCTAAATGAGTATAATCAGAATCTTTTGTACTGAACTTTTGAATAAGATGAGTTCTTATCTATATTAAAATCAGTATATCAATAACATTATCATTTGTATATATCCAGAGGAGCTTATAATAATAAACATATAAATTCCGTTGTGTGGCAACTCACATCGGCTCTGCCAAAACACGATATTTCTGGTCAATGTGTTCATCAATGAATTTCTATCAACAATGTTTATAACACCGGTGTGATTTCACCACCCTTTCTCATAGGACATTATTAACATACCACAGTAGACGAATATCTCGGGTATTGAGCAACAGGACCAGAGAAAAGGTGAGTGTGTGTGTAGTGTCAATGCATGGTGCAACACAGGCTGGTACGGGGTGCAGTGCTTCCATTTTACGGTAAAATACCCTAAACAAGGAAAATTAGAACCTCTTTAGGGTAGTGTTTAGGGTAATGCCTAGTTTGGGGTAATTTTAGGGTACTTCATTTATTTAGACAAAACATTTTTTATAAACGTGTCAAGATCTATCTATAATTAAGAACAGTACACAAAGCTATTGTAGACTACTGAGTGTTCAGTAACTTGGTACTGGGAGGAGTTGAGCCTCTTTCACCTGCTGGGTTGTACCAAGAATTAAAATTTCTCTGTACAACGTACTGTACTAATATTTGGCACAGGTTTTGTCTATGTTTAATTATATATTTTTTCCTCTGCATCATTTGCAAATAATTGTACATACCAATTAATAGTAATGGCTCTTCAGAGTGCCAGATACTATAGTCTATTTATAAAAACGTTTTGTTTTCTTTCTGTGCAAAATATCCATTGAATTTGTAATAAATGTGTAAGGAAAATCAAGGTGTTTGAGAAATATGACCCAAATGAGGGTTAGTAGTATTTCTAAACCACACTATATTTTATTAAACAAATTAAGAAAAGTATTTTTAAGGGATTATTTAACAGAGAACATAAGTATGTTTAACTTAATTGGTAAGTTTATTTTCTTTCACTGAAGAACATTGAGCTCTTTAAATATATAATCTATATTAGTTTATCTTATATATGATCCTAAATGACTATGAGTAATAATGCATTACATTATTCAAAGTTACGGTGTTGCCGACTATTTAAGGGTAAAACTGGCTCGATTCTAGGGTAATATTTTCGGTGTTCATGGAATCCCTGGCGACTGACGTAGTAGTGCTGGTGGTGGTAGAGGGTTATATAGGCTTTAAGGCGCCAGCTGTCTGACTATGACTGTGTGCCGGGATGTGTGTGTTTACATGACTTACCACAGGTTTATTGTGTACAGTGTTGTTTGTGACTAAAGTGTGTGTGTGTGTTGCCAGTACCGTCATCATGCAGAGAGCAGTCAACAACTTCATCACTAAAGTCACAGGGTGAGTCGCATGACATATTGATACTTGGGGACTCGCTCTACGTATAGTACAGTAACAGAACAGGGAGAAGGAACAGTTGAATACTTCCTTTACGATGACAAACAAAACTCAACCCATTTTTATTAGCAGCAAAATATTAGTTATATTTACCATCTATAAACCATATAATTGGTATAACTTAACGTGTCAAAATACGGGGCACACTAATTTACAACTTACTTTGTAGCCTATTCATGACCTTGAGTGTTCAGTTGTCATTCTTAGTTTTCCATAATTTTCAACGTGGGTTACTAATAATTTTAATTACATAATCAGATATAGCAAGAATAAAATTAATAAACTGTGAGACTAGACTATAAGGATTCCATAATTATAATGTTGGATAATATTATAAACACAAACACTGACACTTACTGTACAGTTAGATACAGGAATTCGTGGTACAATCCAGGTGGAATATACTTATTTATCCCTTTTCAGAAACCAGGGTATTATTACAGAATAACTGGGTTTTTGGCTAGGCTTGAGCAGTATTACCACATTAGGCTACGTCCTGGAAATTTGCCCAGGTCACTTTTTTTTATAGTTTACACTGGTTATACCCGGTAGTTTGTCCAGGTTAGGTCCGGTAGTTTGCCCAGGTTAGGTCCCGGTAGTCTGCTGTGGCCTAGGTTAGGTTAGGTCAGGTCAGGTCAGACTAGTTTCCAACAAATTATGTTTGTAAACGGGTCATATCTCGAAAACGGGGCATTTCCGAGAGAAACATCATAGATGAAAAGTGTCTTAGAATGGTCCAAAATAGTGGATAATGATACTAATATATACAATATAGTGAACCCAGGATTTGTGTAAATTTACCGAAACCAGTTACTCTTCTCCGGTATTTGATTTTAATTATCTCACATCATAGATTCTTTCTCTGTTATATATATATATATCCAACTGTACATTACCTACCCGTGTCACGTATCAGAGACGTATGTAATGTAATGTAGGCTAACCATAACATTACAGGAGCCTATATCCTTGTTATTCACAGAGAGAATTGTGTTATAAGCAAACAAAATCATCCAAATGTTGAGCCCATTTTCACATAGGATATTATATATTATCT
The DNA here is from genome assembly GCA_034508575.1 of Petrolisthes manimaculis. Taxonomy (NCBI): domain Eukaryota; kingdom Metazoa; phylum Arthropoda; class Malacostraca; order Decapoda; family Porcellanidae; genus Petrolisthes; species Petrolisthes manimaculis. Next base: position 51,881 of record JAWZYT010001898.1, read on the forward strand.
CCCCTGGCAGTAACCCAACAGTCAGTATCTATTCATTTCACACTTTCCTCTGTGCCACATGCCCATTAAATTGATCTAATTCTGACGATTTCATTTAGGGAGAAGTTTTTAATACATCCCCTTGTAAGTGTATATCCCACACCCTATCATCGTTAAGCCTTCATATTCCATCTATACTGTAGATGTGTGATGATAGAGTTTGGGTTCTATTGTGTTTGTCTGTCGGTGTTACAGGAGTCGAGGAGGTAACGAGGAAGCCCCCAACCCCGAGGACCTCCTTAGGGACCACCTGGGTGAGTTGTCAATGGTGGAGCAGCCGGGGTGGGTAACGCTCGAGGAACTAATTGAAAAAAGTGAAAGCTTCCCCATCCCCTTCCGCGTACAGACAACAAGAGTCGTCACCCTCCACGTATGTTATATGTTCCGTATAACTAACTGGTATTAATATCTAGTCCAGTGACAAGTCAGATTCGAAGCCATAATTTCTAGCTTTTATAATCTACCAACTTTACAAACTTGGTTTCTTGTTTTCAATCTATAAATCGTCCCCATCAACAGAAGTCTGGCCATGACAAGGACAAGTTGGAAGAACAGATCAACTCGGCCTACCCACTGATACATGAGAAGGTCCTGCCCCTCCTTGCTGCCTTCCTACACCACAAACGCATTCACGGCAGCAAAATAGAGAGGTAGGTAGGCAAATGTGTACACGGCACCATAAGGGAGAGATTGTTGCCTGTACACTCGATTAGAAAAAAGGTGTGCAGGTGTAACTCATGTTGTCCCGGATGTTTTTTCCTACTGCTAGTCGTCAGAATAGTTCGTGGAAGGAGTGAGTGCACCAATGATTGATTTACTCAGGTTTATACAGTCATCAGTCGGTAGCTAACTTGTATTTCTATATGTGTGCTGTTTACATATTGACAAAACCCTGTAAAAGTATAAAACTGTGTTTTTTTTCGTGTATGCTTCGGAAAGTAAGAAAATACATACAGTATAGTTGTGAACGTGAAACTAAAATTTACAACTCAGTGTATTGTGGGTATAATTATAGGCTAAAGGGGAAAGTTATATACACCACAGAAAGTAAAATAAGCGATAGAATTAATATATGAAAGGGTAATTAAATTGTCTAATTTCCTGAACACTATAGGAAATAAAACTAGTATTATAAAGGACATCAAGATGGGGTAGTATAATGTTTCTCCTTTTGTACACAACAGAAGGCTGTACCAGAAGACTGACCTGCTGGGATTGGTGGAGCGACTACTGAAGAAGCGAACTGTAGTCTTTGTCAACTCGTACGACAGATACTACCTTTGGGACAAGTCAGAGGGCTGTGGTGGATTTGAGGTAATCGGCACCAACTCTGAAGAGAAACCCCTCATTCTCGCAGACTATATGAGTTATGACGAGATGAAAATTTCAGCCCTCCTTTGCGTCTCATCACATTCTACGTTTATCAATGATGGCAGAAGAGAGAACCATGGCATCCCTGGTGATTCTGGTTCTTTCCAACCAGACGGTGTAATAGTGGGTATGGTGGGTCCCAGGATGCACAGGGAAGAGGTCATGGAGTATCAAGATATTGTCATCACACCACAACAGAACAAAAAGGCACGAGGGTTCGGTAAGGACTCCGGCCAGAGTAGTGTTGTCAAGATCTGGGAACAAGTATGGGAGACAGAACTACCCACCTGGCATGAGGCACATAACTCTTCTGAGGATACCTTCCTTTACTTTAATCCTCAAATAATATTTAATAAAGGTGTCTACAAGAAAAGGATACAGATGTCAGCCGAGATCCTATTGATAGAGGCTAGTGTAAGGGCAGGAGCAGTTGGTCTACAAGCCTACATACACGTGGTGGGGCTGGGGTTGGGAGTTTGGCGTTTCTATCGTAACCAAGAACAACTTTATGTCGAGGCTTGGGGTGATACTCTTAAGGCCATTGAAACACCCAACATTGCTCACGTGGACTTCAGCTGGATCGAAGTAGACAACTGCCATGGCATAAAGAATGGTGAAGTGTTCCCTGGTACAAACATTACCCTACACTTCTCTCGTCGAGCATTACACGCACCGGTTCCCTCTGGTACGCTTCTGGTGACCAACTTTGCGTGGGACAGCAACACCTTGCCTGGCAACGAGTACTGGCTGGGGAGTCTGACGTCCTCTGGTGACCCGGCGGCTGCTTGTTCGTCGGGTGTGGCGGAGCTTCATAACACCTTCATCAACCCTCGTGTTACATCAACAAACTTGCACATAGTTTCTCGCCATGGCATCGAACACGTGGCCAAGTATGCTCAACGTTTAGAACAACAACAACGATGACAACAACAGATCAAATATGTCAGTGAAAGTGTACAAATAGATCAGAGAGCACCATCTTACATCACAACCAATAATTATTAATGATTATATTGCCTTTACTTTTGCTTCTAAGTCAATGCTTCAAGGACTGACCGGTGAAGTTCTAACCAAAGAGAAAGAAATGTTGACAGATATAATGATAAAGGACGTGCTGTGCCACATTATAAGGAGCTAAATCATAACATGAATATACATCTAATTTCAAAGGGAGTGACTGACTTGTACCCTGTTGTTAAGAGGTGTGTTATAAGACTACTAAATACTCCAAACTATGCTACAACATAGATAACCTAGTCGTGTTCTGGCATAGTTTGGTGTAATCAGTTGCCTCCAATATGCATACCATCATTGAGAACCCAATTTAAAAGTATAATGTAACTTTCTTTAAATATGAAAAGTTTCAAGAGTGAAAAGTGGATCCAAGTGTTGTCGCAACGAAACGAACTATACCACTTCAGTTTTCCCGGGATAGTGTTGAACGGTTTAGTCCGTTTGTTCATATTGGTTCAATGATTGATGGCCCTAATATTGGTTCAAAGATAAATTGTCCTGATATTGGTTCGAATATTGATGATCCTAATATTGGTTCGATTATTGATGGTTCGAATATTGATGGTCTTAATATTTTTGAGTCAGTGTACAGTCATAGTCGAGTGATTTTATAATAATTGTAAATACCCAAAAGAAGAATAAAATAAATAGAAAGATTCTTGTGACAATTTCTGACTGAAAATGGATGGATGGATGGATATATAAAATGTTGGTTGGATGGATGGATGGACGGACGGATGGATGGTTGGATGGACGGACGGATGGATGGACGGATGGATGGATGGATGGACGGACGGATGGATGGATGGACGGATGGATATATAAAATGTTGGTTGGATGGATGGATGGACGGACGGATGAATATATAAAATGTTGGTTTAATGTCAATCATCTACAATGATAATTAAGGTAGTACAGAAGTGAAGGTTTCCATGTAATTAAGGTTAAAGGAAGGCGCTATCCCTCACACACAAGTTGGTTTACTGTAGTTTTGTTGACTGAAGTGTAAATATACTTTTAGGAGTGTAGATAAACACTACTCAGTAATTTTGTTGATCTTTTTCATTGTTTTTTTTAAAGGAGAATATGTGGTTGGGAAGGAACCAGATATATATATATATATATATATATATATATATATATAATGCCAATAACTAAATATGTGCAGTTCCTAGTGAGGGTCTTACTGTGAATTAGTGGTGCACGGTCTTACACCTTTTTTCTTACATAGATAACATAGATATCTTTGAACTGAAACTGACAGATCTGCTAGGAGATATTTTATGAAGTAATCAGAGTGTTAGATTAGTGTACCAAACATGTTCAACTTAACTTCAAAGAGCAACAATAAAATACATGTACTTTCACTCAATTTCCACCTGGGGAGGAATTGCTATAATATTTGAAGGTATAGATAGACGAATGTAGGCCTAAATAGTATATCGAGTTTAAATTTATACACATTAGGCCCCTACCTATATATATTTTTATTGTTTGTTAAAAGCTTTATATATATTTTTCTTGAAATAAACATTGCGTTTTGCAAAAAGATGATTTACTTGTTTATTACCATTTATTTACATGCTTTGTTCTTCATGGCCCACTGTATACGATATGTTTATGACCCTCAATGATTTCCTCATGGCCAATACTTCGTCCACTTCATGGTATACTATTTATTTATTCATGGTCTCTCTGTGTTGCAAATGGCTTTGTACACCTCGTTCTATCCTACTCTGATTTTTTCTTCATGTGATCACCGTTGGAGAAAACCTTACGTACGGTGGCTGCGACAACACGACGCATAACATACAGGACGACCCACAACACCACTACCAGAATACCAACCACATCCAACATGAGAAACTCGACCCATGACAGGTTGGCAGCGGGGCACCTGAGTTGAGGCGCCCCCTGGTGACGAATGACATACTCGGTCCAGAAGACAGCCCGCTCCATGGGTGTTGTGATCTGATCCCGTAATGTCAAAGACGCTTTCTTGATGTTCTCACGGTACCTGTGTGGAGGGAGAAGATGCAGGTTACTCTCCTCATGCTCTCATCATAATAATAATAATAACAATTAAATATACTAATATGAACAACACTAATATGACTACTACTACTACTACTGGTACAAATAATAATAACTACAAATAACAACATATAATAATGACAATAATAAAAACTAACAATAACAAATACCAATACCAATATGAGGATTACTACTAATAATTATAATTATAATTATAATAATAATAATAATAATAATAATAAAATAACAATTAATAATAACAAACAACAAAACTAATATGACAATTACTACTACTACTACTACTACTACTACTACTACTACTACTACTACTACTAATAATAATAATAATAATAATAATAATAATAATAATAATAATAATAATAATAATCTGTCTAATATATAAAACACTCTGTCTGTCTGTCTGTATGGCCGCTATGCACGCCCTCATCCTTTCACCTAGAGTAATAATGTTTACATAAGTTTGATCGCTGATGACTGGGGAGTGTTCTAGGCTTACAATTTTTTTTTTTTTAATTATCAATGGGGGTTGGGGGGGGTTCGAACCCCTGGATTAGTGAGCCATGGGCATGTCGCCTCCACCTATACACTCTCCATGGACACTCGAACCTCTTTAATATGAACTTAGGTCTTTTAAAAGGAGTTGGAGGACAGAGGAAGAATTAAATTGAGCAAAGGACGAAGGAAAAAAGAATTGGAAGACGAAGGAAGCCTTATATTGACCACAAAACGAAGGTAAAGGGCCTGTAGAGAGTGAGAGAGAGGGTGGGACAGGCACATATTCTCTCTCTCTCTCTCTCTCTCTCTCTCATAGGCTACACCATGGAGAATACAAGGCTACACATACAAACTCTCTCTCTCTCTCTTTCTCTAGAGATAGAGATAGAGATAGAGATAGATAGATAGATAGATAGATAGATAGATAGATAGATAGATAGATAGATATAGATAGATAGTTATATATATATATATATATATATATATATATATATATATATATATATATATATATATATATATATATATATATATAGATAGATAGATAGATAGATAGATAGATAGATAGATAGATAGATAGATAGATAGATAGATAGATATAGATATAAATAGATAGATATAGATAGATATAGATAGATAGATCCCCGGACAACGTCGGGTATCGCTGCTAGTATATATATATAAAACACTCCGTCTGTCTATCTGTTTAGCCGCTATGCACGGCCGTATCGTTTGACCTAGAGTAAAAAGTAATACGCCATTTTGATTGGTGAAGCCTGGAAAGTGTCCTCGGCCTACAAAAAACAAGTTTTAAAATGACCAATGGGGGTTTCGATCCCTGTACCCCTGCATCCCAAGCCGAAGGCTGTTATTTGGCCTTACCCGAAAGATCCCAGGTTCGAATCACCAGAACATTTTTTTTTTTTTTTTTTTGACAAATGATACACCATTCTGATCAGTGTAGTCCCGGGAGTGTCCTCTGTCTAATTTTATTTTTGGTGGATATGAGTTTCTTGAATTATCAACTTAAAACAACCAAAGATTTATGGCTGTCTCAACATAGACTCTATGGTCACATTCTATGCAGGCAGGCCTGGCTTGCTTGCCCAGTTTAGGAATGAAATCAAACCACAAAATGTTGAACACCTAAATGTAATACTAAATTTAAGGACAGTAAAAAAAATAATGACCAATGCGGGGTTGGTTCGATCCCAGTACCCCTGCAGCCCAAGCCGAGGGCTGTTACCAATTCGCCACTCGGGCCTTGCAATTTAATCGTGGCTGTTACAATGCCATCTACTGCTGTAGTCGTGTCATGGATAACTTTTGTGGTTGTAAAGCTGGCATGGTTTCTCTGGGGGACCAGCAACCACATGGGATAATGGACTCCTCCCACCCTCCTAATAAGTTCGCATAAAAATAATTAGAGGAAATTTATTGACAAAACCACATGTAGGATCTTCAACCGGACAGTGTTGGGTATCGCTGCTTGTAATAATAACAATAATATGACTACTACTACTAATAATAATAATAATAATAATAATAACAACAATTGCCCAGGGGGACTGACTATATTTTCTGTGAATACTAGCCACTCCTCACAAGGCTAGAATAAAGAGTGTTGTACACGTGAGGTGTACTGCATTGCTGTGTGGACCGCCAGCACACGGCCATGCATTATCCCTTTGCATGTAGTAGTATAAACTTCCTCCCTCTTATGGTCCCTTTAGGACTGGTCTCATGGAAGCTGCGGCCCCACTTGTAGCTCATGTGGCAATGTGGCCCGGATCCCAAAGCACTGGCTGTGAAATCAAAGACCTTCCCCTAATCTTCCTGGCGGTTGGAGGCCCCCAGACTCCCCTGGTGTTTACTTCGGTATATAGGGACAGCCCCTCCTTTATTTTTATTTTTTCACTTCGACTAGAGCATACCAGGGGTCTGTGGGGCAGGAGGCCACCACCAACAACAACAACAATAATAATTACAGCATATTGAACACAACTACCAACTTTGGGTTTGAGGTGATTTTTGTGATTTCGTTGATAAGCTTGTCGACAGTGATGTCTTCCCACGTTAACATGTCCCCAAAGCCCGACATCTTGATAAACATGGCATTCTTGGGTTGGTCACCATAGATGGGGATGGCCAGGATGGGCATGGCGTGGTACACTGTCTCCTGTACACTGAGTAGACCGCTGTGTGAGATGAACACCTTTACCTTCTCGTGCCCTGGATAAAGAGGATACGGAGAGTGATCATAAAGAAGATAAAAAAGATAAAACATTAATCAACAAAATATTATTAATAGATAATTTAACAAATCAAATGATAAATAAATCATAAAATCCATATAATCACAAAGAAGTACTCACCCAAAATGTCCTGCTGAGGAAGCCACTTCCTTATGAGCACATTGTCTGGCACGCCTTCCAGTTCCTCATCAAACTTCCAGATGACCCGGTGTGGCAGGCGACGGAAGGCCTCCAGGAATGCATCACGGTACTGGACAGGCATGGAGCTCCCACGTGTGAATGAACCAAGACTGAAGTAGATGACACCTTCTGGACCAGCACCTGATATCCACTCCTCAATGTCCTAAAATATATATAAATGAATGAAATAATTAAACAACTGAGTGCCGTGTGCAAGTGGATGGTGGGTATCTTAAGGTGTTTCAAGAGTTTTAGTACCTTGTAGAAATGTTGGATAACAGAAGAAGGTATGGGAAAAAAATGGAAAGCAGAGTAACCAATTAAGGGAAGAAGGTATCAGGTGTTAAAGTAGAGTGACAGCCCGAGGACTACATGAAGGAGTGTTTGTGTCCTAAGTGACATAAGGTTGTGAAACTTTGGAGTGGTATGAATAGATGTAAGTCACTCCCAATGACTACAAGAGAATGTTTGGTGACAATGTGTGAGTGTCTGACCTGGGGAAGGGGGTTGGCTGGGCGGCAGTGGGAGGCGCCAATCTCCACTTGTGACGGAAGGAGAGGTACCGTTGTGTCAATGGCGAAGTGAGTGTTAACAAGTGTCAGACTCAGGTTTCTCTCCAACTCCAGCAGAGGTGGCAGGTCCGGGAACTGGGCCGTGATCTGTACACAAACATGGGTTAATATTGTCTTGTGAAGTAGCCTATATGATTGTGTCTGGAAGTAAAGCTAGGGCTACACAAACATGGGTTAATATTGTCTTGCTCTTGCTGTTACAGGTACCCTGGGTGTTTATTCCAGGGTTGGCCTTTGTATCGGCAGCTCCTGTAAATAGAAATCGAAAGAAAAAAAAAACAATACCACGCATATCTATTCAGTTTCTACATCTTGTATACCACATTTTCTCCAAGAATTCTTTCACCTCACCAATCATATCATCTGTGCTCTGCTCACACAAACCTAGCAGTAATATCATCCATTCTCTCCCTGTTAATTCCATTCCATCACATTCCATTTCAGTCAAGATGATCTGCATCATCTCTGTTCTGTCTCTCTCATACTTCTCACATCCCTGGCAGCATCACATGTTCTACCGTTTCATCCTCTCCTGTGTCACATATCTGGCATACCTTGCTTCGGGATTCAGACCATCTATAACTTCTTGCATTCACCTCCATACATTGTGCTCTGGCTCCAAAGAGTAGATCACCAACCCAGACTTCCCTCATACCACTTCACATACTCTGGACATTCTTTCTCCTTATACCATACAAGAGTTTCCTTTTGTTCCATTTCATTTTTCCACTTTCTTAACCCCAGGCATTTCACTTCTTTGTCAATCTCACTTTTCCACTTTCTTGCATCCCAGTCTAGCCCCTCTCTATTCCTGCTCATTATTTTCCACTCATGCATAATTCCTCTAACTACCATACCATTCATATATATCATTCTCTCACACTTCTTTCCCCATTTGCCGTTTCTAATGTTCCACATATAAACCTTTCTTGCCAGTCTTGTATCTTCCATTCGTTCCAGTCTTACTTTGTATCTAAGAGTTGCTTTCACCAGTCTTTCTCTGAATGTACTCCATCCCATATCACCTCTCAAAGCTGCTGTCGCTGCATACCTTGGTGCATTCAGTGCCATTCTCGCTACTCGGTTCTGTCCCACCTCTAACTTGTCTATCTCACTCTCCTTCCATGCAATAACTTCCATGCCATACATAATGCTCGGGACAGCCACACTCTTCCATACTTCTCTCACCACATCATACTTGCTTGCTCACAGCCTCGCTGCACTTGCCAGTCGTCCAACCCATTGGTTCGTCATGCTAATCTTTTCATTGTTTGTCTTTTCACTTCCACTTGGACTCAGCCATACCCCTAAGTACTTATATTCATCAGTCTGTTTCAGAACATTCTCTCCCACTCTCCATGTATGCTCTCTCTCATCATCTGTTCTATTCACAATCATTACTTGGCTTTTCTCATTACTAAATTTCACACCAAAATCTCTCCCATACCCACCTACAACATCCAAAATTCTTTGCAGTTCCTCTGCAGTTTCACTCATAACTATCACATCATCTGCATACAGTAACATACATATCTTGTCATCTCCAACCCTTACTCCTGCATTCATTCCTCTTGTTCTCATAGCTAGTTCTTCTGTATATAAGCTAAATAGGGTTGGAGAAAGTATACATCCTTGCCTAACTCCTTTCTCACTTCTTACCCATTCTGTTTCTAGATCTCCCAGCCTGTACATTGCTCTTGTGTTCTCATACATACTTCTCACAATATTTACTAATTTATCACTCACACCTATCTTTTCTAAGATTCTACATAGCATCTTCCTATCAATCCTGTCATAAGCTTTCTCTATATCTAAGAAACACAGGTATAGCTTACATCCATCTTTTTTCTTTCTTTCAATCAATTCATTCACCACAAACATTATCTTCTGCTCTTCTATCTTTACGGAAACCATTTTGCTCTTCACCCAGCACTCTGAATCTCTCAATCCATCTGCACAATCTTTCATTCAACACTGCACTGAAAATCTTTCCCAATGTGTTCAGTAGCCTATATGATTATGTCTGGAAGTGGAGCTTTGCAACGGAGGCATCGAAACTGGATCCAACGCACACTCACTGTTTAGTCTAGTTACGGCAGGAAAAAACATAGGTCTACCCCCAAATTCGAGTGGGCTACATGGCCAAGGTTTATTTTATACACTCAACTCGACCACATCCTTAGCCCAATAAATATTATTTATCGAAGGAGATACAACTAGTACCTGAAGGGCCGATTAAAATTAAAAGAATAACAATAACAACAAATACAGTCACCCAGTGAAAGGTTTCTGGTCAGACCTCCTTCTGAATGAGTGGCACAATGGTCCAGTGCCTCCAAGCGAATCCCCTCATGACCCCAGCCAAGGCGTTTTGGAAGCGTTGCCAGGCAGACGGGCGGTTGGATGTGAGGACTGTGCCGACTACCTTGTAGGCTGGGTTTAATGGATTACCCAACATGGCGCTCTGATGGACATTCAACCCACTGGTGGCGATGGTGATGAAGGGCATCTCGTGCACGAAGGGGTATATAGCCTGCAGGTGTACATAAGCTAAACACAATTATATGTGTAAATACATACAGTACAAACATAAATGAGACACACTATGTATAACAAAAAGAATATGAAGTGACAATATAGGTAAGAACTATTTTTTATTCTTTTAAACTGGGGAATATATACCGGATCTTTCAATAATTTATTGGCCTTATTAGGTAAATATAATGCAATCCAATACCACCTAAAATTTACACAACCAGGTTATTAACTGCAAATTATAAACATGAGAAAGTGCAATACCGGTACTTATATTTTGTCCAGGATAAGGACACGAACTTTACATAATAACATCAGTGAACTACGTACCTCGTTAAACAATAAATTCAAAATGATGAGGTCGAAGTCCTTCCTTCTGTCGTAGAGCTTCTTCACTTCGGGCACTTTGTATATATCCCTAGCAATCGCTGGTAGGGACTTGATGAAAAAGTCAGCTTGTCCCTTGGAGGTCCTAGTTATGAACATGTTTTGGTTCTCTTCCTTGTAGTATGGGAGGTCGTGGTTGATCTCCAAGACATTGGGGTGTTTGGAAGACTTGGGATGGTTCACCAGCATCACCACCTGCATCAGGAAATGGATTGATTGTTTGACTGATTGAGAATGACAGAAATTAAGATCCGTTCTAAGCATGACAGACCATGTAGATACTGTAGGACAAAGGAAAAGACAATAAATAGATTTTGGGTCAACAAGCCCGAAGGTAATCTGCTTCAGGAAACCCACCATCAGATGTGTTCCTGATACCACAATGCTTTTAGGGACCATCCAGTGTTTTCAATCCAAATACCACATGACTTCTGTTGTTGTACCGGCATACAACAAAGGAGAAGGCCAGAGCATATTGATCAACTTCCAGACAGTTTTATCCTCACTAGCAAATAAACTTTATAAATGTGTACAAAAATATTAACTGAACCATTTCCCAGCCAGTATATATAAACACTACAACAACTGCCCAGGGGCGTTCATATTATTCTCTGTGAATATTAGCCATCCCTCACAGGGATAGAATAAAGATTGTTGTAGGCCTAGGTTCTGGTCACTTTCTAGAGGATTTGACATGGATCCACATGAAGTGTACTGCAACCGGAGGCTCTTTTTAGCTCCGGCCTAAGCCGAGAGCTCTAGGTTTTATGCGAATTATTGTTCTTGTTCTTGGGGTGACCACTTCTTAAAAGGGGTTCAACTCACTCACTCACTCACTCTCTTCCTCCCATCCATTTTCTTTTACTGACATTGAATCATTTATTATTATTATTATCATTTTTTTTCTTCTTGGGGTGACCACTTCTTAAAAGGGGTTCAACCAATATTTAAGAGGTTCAACCGAGAGGGGGTTTAACCGAGGGATTCACCCTCAATAAAAAGGGTTCATTTTCAAAATTTCAATATAACCATATGAATACGAAAATCCATATAAAACATAATTAATATTTTTGAGACCTTTACATATGGATATTTTATTATTTCACTTCCTTCATGTTCTTGTTTTTCACTGCTGTGTGAAGTTGTGAACCGCCAGCACACGGCCATGCATTATCCCTTTGCATGCAGCAGTATAAACTCCCTCCCGCTTATGGTCCCTTCAGGACTGGTCTCATGGAAGGTTCGACCCCACTTGTAGCTCATGTGGTAACGTCACTAACGTGGACTTGGGCCCACAGCACTGGTTGTGGAATCAAAGACCTCCCCAATCTCCCTGGCGGTCGGAGGAAGGATGTCTCTCATCCTTGGGTTGGAGGCCCTCAGACTCCTTGGTCCAGTAAGTTCTGGTCCCATTTCCCTGGGATTTGTTTCGGTATATATGGCCAGCCCTCCCTTTATTTTAATTTGTTTTTTCGCTGCGACCAGAGTGTACCAGGGGTCTGTGGGACAGGAGGCCATTTTGCCAAGGGAGAGCATCTACAATAACAACACTGTTACACTGACAGATAACCAACCTTGTGTCCTCGGTCAGCCAGAGCCTCGGCCAAGGGCATGAAGATGTTCTTGTGACTCTTGGTCGACACCGGCAGCAGCATCAGGATTTTGTACGATTTTTCAGACGGCTGCTGCATCCAGTCCCCCGTTACTACCGCCAGCCCTGTCACCATCACACACAACAATAATAACAATGACGACGACGACAATCCCAGCAGGCGTTTCATCTTCTTAATTAAGTGTTGTAAGATACTGGGCAAACTTTAACCGTGTGCCCTCTCTCTCTCTCCTGAGTGAATAGATAGGAAAGAGAGTGAATGCCTGTGGTGTGTGTAATGTTGACTGAGAGAAAATACATCAAACAAATACATAATTATTGTTAATTATTTAAGTTTGAAGTATCATTGCACAAGTCCTTAAGTTATTGTAGGCTATACTCCTCCCAGGCGGTAAAAATTTACAATAGCGCCTCCAAGTTTTTTTTTTTTTTTTGTGTGTGAAATGTTTTACAGCCACTTTAACCAACCTGACCTGACCTAACCTAGACCTAGACCTAAAGGTACGTGTCCACTTGAGAGCTGAGAGTGAAATAAATGTCGAGAGTTGGTAAAAAGTAAATGGACACAGACTGGAGAGTACTCTCGGAGAGTTCTGCGATTTATGTCGGAGAGTGATTCGTGACACTAGTGGACACAGCTCACCCACTATCCTGAGAGTACTCTCAGGCACTTTCAGTGTGTTGATATAGCTGAGAGTGAGAGGGCGGAAGTAAAATAGTGTAAATACAAGATACAACAACAAAAATAAAACATAATAATAATAAGTATAATATTTAATAATAATAATAATAATAAGCATATACAGCTGTCTTCAAAAACAAGTTTTCCAAAAAAATATTAATGTAAATATGATTATAATTTCAAAATATTGATTATTATGGATATTTCAGTGGTTGTCAAAAATATAATAATATTGTAAATAGATTATCACAAATATACTTTAATGTTTAGTAAAAGTTGACGTCAAAAGTTTGGTTTGGTTTAATTTCATATTCCATAAAATATATATATTATGTCACACACACACACACACACTGAATTCACTTGAGACTCTTTACTCTCGGCGACTTGCTCTGTCTGTGTTTTCAGTGGCCACGCTTCTGAGAGTTCTCGCGGACATTTTATCTCAGCGACTCTCGAGAGTGATATAGTTCTCTCAGGTGGACACGCTCTTTGTGAGTTCTCTCGACATTTATTTCACTCTCAGCTCTCAAGTGGACCCGTACCTTAACCCTAACAACCTTCGGTCCTAACCCTAACAACCTTCTAGAACATCAGCGTGCGGTGCATATATGAAATTTTATATTGTGACGAAACTAAATACGAGCACCAACTTAAACCTTCATGCCGGTATTGTATATATAATTAACTATACAGTGAGGGCTATCAGCTGGGTATAGGGCTACATGTATTGCTGTATGGTGTGATAAATAGTGAGGGCTATCAGCTGGGTATAGGGCTACATGTATTGCTGTATGGACAGTATGGTGTGATAAATAGTGAGGGCTATCAGCTGGGTATAGGGCTACATGTACTGCTGTATGGGGTGATAAATAGTGAGGGCTATCAGCTGGGTATAGGGCTACATGTATTGCTGTACAGTGTGATAAATAAGGGGCTTCAGAATTTTACAATTAAAGGGGTAAGACACTTATGGTACATTGGGTTGCCATTATTTCTCCAAAGTATGTCAGAAAACAAACAGGACCAGACTGACAAAGATAATGGTGGTCTGTTGTTGTTGTTGTTGGAGGAGGAATCAGTTGCTCCAGGCAGATATACCATCACTGTATAATAACCTCTTAAGAATTGATTCGAAGACTTTAAATAGACAAGAGATTAGACAGGGTAATGGGGCAATAGTTGGAGGGTTGGGAGTGCTCACCTTTCTTCGGAATATTTTGGATCAGAGTGAACTTTCAGAGTTAACTTTAGTTATAAATTATGATGTAGTGGGGGATAACTTGATGCGCAGGTAGTGAGTATCCCTTGAACAAAAACTATGTGCAGTATTAGATGACAGACAAACACTGTACGCTGCAGGCCACGTATCAAGGTCAGAGAGACAGCTGATTATGCACAGACACAATGCAGTCTGTCTCGAATTCCTAGAGACTAATTAAAGAGATGGTAGTGATATTGTATAGAACTTAACATTATTACACACATGCACGACACCATACATACCAACCCAACCAACTATACTATACCAACCCCACACATGCCATATTATTATAAGATCAGTTGAGCATTCACGGACCTCTCCTACCCAGGCACAGTACTACTCATTACGAGATTAACCCTTCCATTTATTAGTCTGGTGTGGAATGACTGGAATCTGGTGAGACTGGTGTGCCAGCACTTTCCTCTAGGTGGGACAAGCCTACCTTACATTATCATCTCCATCTTCTTAGGCATCCATTGGCAAGTTTCCCTCCCACCATTCCATGTTGTTCCCCCCATTCCCACCCTCAATGGTCTCCTCCTCCTACAGAGTGTCTACACTGCACAATTCCCTTGCCATCTCAGCTCTTTCAGTTCTCCCCCTTCGATGCTTAAACTGTCCACCATGGATTATTTCACGCCCCAATGTGGGAGACTCTCTCCTCTCTCACCCCAAGGCCTCTTCTCTACTGCAGGAACTCTACTCCCTCTTTATGAATCATTTTGGTCTGTCACTCCTCAAAGACCCATTATATATACTGTACACTGATGGTTCTAAATATTCAGCTGGTACCGATTATGCTGTAGTGTTTCCCGATCGAGAATATTTTGCCCTGGTCATTTCCTGTACTTTACCACGGTTATTTCCTGGTAGTTTGACAAAGTTAGGTCCCTGTAGTATGCCCAGATTAGGTCCCAGTAGTCTGATGCGATCTAGGTTGTTAGGTAAGGTCAGGCTAATTTGAATAATATAATTATGCCCTATCTTGAAAATGGGGCATTTGCAAAGGAAATGCCATAGAAGAAATTAGTCTTATAATTGTCTAAATAAGTGGGTAATGAAGGTAGAAAAACTGTAAGCAATAACGATAATTCTTTCAATATTTACATGGAAACATCATTGGGATTTTATTTTATTTTTAAGTGTATAGTTAGTTTTAAAATAATAAGCAGAGTGACATGCAGGAAAATAGGCGGGAGGACAAGAGAGGGGGAGAGAGAGGTCATGTGGCAAGAGTGCGGATTTGTCCTGACCTCACCTCAGAGACCAAAATGCGCTGCAAAGACTATAGCTTCTTTAGCTATGTTACCAAATGGAGCAGTTCCCAGCAGGCTCCAAACTATTTTGCCTGCCACAAAACGTGTGTATTGGAACTGGTTTTGGTAACAATGTTTGCCCGCCGGGCACTGCCTGATCGTGTGGATGGGGCCCTTAGGAAGGGGTAGGCCAAAATACCTTATGAGAATTCCCAAACTATCATAAATTAGTTTGCTAATTTAACTCATCTACACTACCACTCAATTATGACCAAAAATGAAAGGCTTGCTTAAAAAAAAAAATTTATTTGATAAACAAAAACAATGTCTCCGTTACATATTGCATACAAAGTCTGTTTAACTTAGGGAAGCTCTCACAATGTCATAATCTAAGGGTTGATTTCAGTCCTATTTAGTTGATTAGTTACGGTATGACCACAGTGAAGGAACCTGGATTGTGAAGTGTCTTATGACTGATTTACAAGTACAGACAGTAAGAGTAAGTGGTGATTTTAATGACAAAATTATGAAATAGCTGTCCTTACTGAACTGCGAGATGGATGTGGCGAGTGTGAATACAGAGTTGTGGTGATTGTGAAAGCCAACCTATTGACAGTAAAAGCCATGTTAAAAATAATTGAAATGAATCTTTGGGGCTGAACCAAATAGATAGCAGCTACTGTATTGTGAACTCTTCCATTTAGAACATAATGCAGTACACTATCATATTCATTATGGCTGACACAATACTGTACTACCTTGGAAGAACCATATAAACAACACTCAAGAGACTTGAGAAATGTGAATCAAGCATCTATCATACTGTATTTATAATTGACAAATTCAGTCCATTGCACTTCCTAATTTCACACATCAAGTTCAAAATATGTGGTAATTTTGTCTTCATCACTGGTCATCAGTCAGATGTTCAAATCCTGTGTGGTGAACCCGTGTTAAATCTGTACAATTTTTTTTTCTATTTAACAATTTACATTATGTAATTTATTTGACAAAGAAAAATATAGTTTGGCATATAAAAACCATCAAAGTTGCACATAATGGAAGTTGATGGCTGCGCGCCAACTTTTTATTACCTTTGATACCAAGAGATGCTGATGTCTAGGGGAGTTGTGCAGTATTAATGTGTTTTTATGGAGGATATACTGCATCTTCACCATGCCAGCCAATAGCCAACAATAGTGTTTTGTCCCAAAGTGCAAAAACACAAGTAGCTGTCAGTACGCGTATGGCTGGTGATGTCACAAAATGGTGTGAGGTACGATGTTTTTCTACCACTTATTTACCCTTATTTTTTGTGAATTACAACTCAAAATGGGAAAAATATTGGTACAAATCTCCATAATCAGGAGTGCCCATTTTATTGTTTTATATACAGTACAGTACTGGTACTTTGTACACGACCGTCAACCAGTCCATTGTTACAGAACCCAATAAAATGCATGTTATCAACTGTAACAGCAATCCAGATACAGTATACTGTTCTGTGTATACTGTATAAACCTGTGGACATTATTATACATAGTCAAACCTCTGTAAATTTACCTTTTGTGTACCTGAAAATACTCTATATTCAAACCTTTGTGAACCTCCACAAAAGTTCCAATAAGCAATAAATGCTAAATCCATTTTACATCAGCATTTACTGTTAGTCATTTATCACCCTAGCTTCCATTTGGGGGCCTGAGCATCTGCGCAGCTTCGGTCAACTAGACTTGGGACTGCTCAGCCAGATAGTCTGGGGAACTACAACAACAGTTAGTCATAAGATGAATGACTATGGAAAACATATATATATATACAACATAATTGACACACACTTTGTGAGGCATTACAGTACTTAATGTACAATGACCTTTTTTTATATGCAGTAACTTCAGAGAATAATCATACACATATAACACTTACTATTCTTCATGTGTCATGACTAGAATAGTATACACAACATTACTGAAGGAGAGAAGAGACGATTCTTATATACGTGGATGTCCTGGTGAAAAACCTTTGAGAGAATCCGCTTCAAAAATGTTCAAAGATTCAAAATAAGTAATTTTTATGATATCATTGGGATATTATAAACAACTATTGAACTCAAGCTGGTTTCAGATGAATTAGGAACATCACAATAAAAAGTTCAAACACCCTTACATTGGCTGGTTTTGTAAGTAGTCTGTTAGGGGATATGACTAGATCTTGGGCATTACGAGGAAATAAGCTAAAACATCATGGTCTATCTAATACAGTATATAGGTCTATCTCAGCATGCATACTGTTTAACTACATACCAAGGGGTTCCCTAATCTTCCACAAACATGGAGGTCCTTGGTGAAACACTGATGCATCAAACACAGTCATGTTTGGAGTTACTTGAAGCTTGCAAATCTTTTCTTTAAAAATCTGTTAATGTTTTAAGTACCCAACCATACAATATTATTATTGCAATTGCTCACCAATTATAAGAAAATACAAAAGAAAAATATTGGAGATAAGTTATAACTAGCCTAATACTTTATTATTTTTTCATGGTTTGCCCGATGCTCAATATTCCATGAAGCAACATCCTGTATTGTTCTCTGACCATGGCCCAACTCACAGCTTATTTGTTCATATGAAGAAGACTCCTGAGAATAAATTCTAAGGCAAGGGCATCTATTTACTCAGTGTTAACAATAAAGTATTGCACTGAATACCATACAAATAATGGGAAATGTCTGTAATAGCCACCGTAAACTGTCATGAGAGCCATGAAGTATCTATGGAATTATACCATGTGCAATATCTAGACACAGTACATTAACCTACAAATATATTTCCTCCTGTTATCAATTTTATGACAGCATGGCAAATTATGCTTCCATCACGTAGCTGTAAGCAGCACTTAATATATATATAATGCTACAACACACTATAAAATCTTTACATCTCAATCCAATATGTGCAAACTTGCATAGATGGTGGATGAAACAAAACATTTGTCTAAAACTGCATCATTAAGTGAGGATCTACATCTTGACATTGAGTTGAGTCCACTCTTGGAATCCTTGAAACCCAACACATTCAACTGAATCACATCAAATATTAAGGTACAGGTATATCATAAGCTTAAATGTACAATTTCACTACTTAATAACATCAACCCCTACAATACTAGACATATTTCTTAATGCAGGAGTTGTAGTACAGTACAGTATAGTACATAAAAATACAGTAATCACTAATGCGCTGTGGAACATATTACTAAATTTTTCTTTGTTCCAGTTCATTAATGGTAGTAACAGTGACAGCTGAGAGGAGGTCACTATTATGCTAGTAAACTGGAGGCAAATAATTCTCCCAAACTGGCATACAATATGATCTACCCAGAGTCCCCCAGGTGGGGAAGGGGTGACCTTTTTGTAGTAGGGTAATGGTGTCTTCAGTTAAAACTTATGACTGGTGTGGCTATTGCATTGCCAATCCTAAGATTAGGTGCTACCAGGAGGGAAAGATGTGTCACCAGTAAAGAAGGAAGAATGGGATTTGGAGGTGTATGATAACAGCATAAGATAAGAGCATAATCAAACACAATCATACATTGTTTTCTATGCAAAGTCCTCCATTCATTTATGCCACATTTCACTAATCTTTTAAGGCAAAGCTACTTCTCTAATATCAATTACGTATCGTGTCTACTACTAGTCTCTCAATAAAAAGATATTATAAGTATTAGTCATGCAATTAATGAGAGCTAATACACATGCTTTCAATAAACATGCTCTATGTTTATCACAAAAAGTATAAAAAATCTAGTATCTAGGCTATATCACAATGAATATACTGCTTGGCAATTGGAAGACTATAATTATTGTATTAAAAAAACACAATCAAAAGACTAGAAACTTTCATCTGCTCTTCTTTGGCTTTTGAACAGAATCCTAACATTCTATAATCCAAATGATACTTTAAAAACTGAAGTTGTGCTTCATAACCAGGCAATATTATGCTACAAATAGCATGATATATAAAAAAAAGTTACTAAAATACCTTTGGCTTAATTTCTTCAGTTTCACATCAGAGATCACTGAAATTATTCAGCAAAATAGCAGGGAGGAGTAGCCAGATAGAATTCAAGCTTAGTACAGTACCACTCACTTTCCTCCATAAATTCCTAATACTGTACTGTACAACTTTCAGCTCATCTAAATAATGTTACTTTAATACTGTACCAGCAAATGAAGAATTTGGGAAATCTAAGAATTTTGTACAGGTAACATATCCAGTGCAGGTAATACCAAACTATGGAGAGGAGACTTAAATAATGAAAACTTATTGACCAGGAAAAGGAAAAGTCTGAATAATCATGGGATGTGGAAATTAATAGAAAATACTAACAGGAAAATGCAGACAAGAGTAAAATAATAAGAAGGATAACTGAGGAACAGTGAAGAGAATGCTGCAATATGAGGATAGAGGAAGAATCTAATGGAAAGACAAACAGTTTACCTAAATGTAGTTTCTTACCAGATCAATGACACTAATGTACTGACAAACAGTTTATCTAAATGTTGTTTCTAACCAGAAATCACAGATCAATTATACTACTGTACTATCTTGCAGCAAGAGAGATGACAATGTTCCTAAAAGATCAGAAGCAAGTGTAAAACAGGGTTCTGGGCCACTATAAGAGATAGGATGTGAGCCAGCACATCCATGTACAGAGCAAAGCAATAATGGAGATTTAAGCCCCCAAGGAGATGCTTGGGCAGCTCTTTTTTTTTATGCTACAACTGGTGTTGGTTTCACTTATCTGGCAAAGGTAGTTTAGCCTCATTTCCATAAACCTCTTACTAGAGTTAAATGAGAGGACATATGTTACTGTACCTGTCACCAACATAAAGACTTTACCAGTGGAAATATTGCTGTGGAATACATCTTCCAAGGACTTTACTGTAACTACGTTTAGTTAACACACTAAATCTATATCACAAACAACATTAATGGTTTAGCATCTGATTGCCATTTTACACATCTCTTATATATTATAACCTAAAATTCACTGTCTCCAATGCAGTCTATATCTTGTTAATCTATACCAATTTTAGAACATAATCACGGTTTTCTATATATACTATCAGAATCTGGTGATTATTTCAAACTTTTGTTTTACAGCCAAAAAATTATACTCTGAAACTTAATTAAGCCTTGTCATTTTATGCCATATAACAACTAAACAAGTATTATGCATAACTGAATAAAGTACTCTACCATTTGTTGCATAATCTATACTTTATTGTCTAGTGCAGAGTCATGCACGTGTTACTTTATATCCTCCTCCAGGCAGCCAGGAGGAGTAAAGACAGAAAGAGGCGCAGGGGTCCGTTGAGGAAGAGAGAGTCCAGCACCAACCAAGACAGGACTGCCACCACTTGCACTCCAAATGTTACCCCCACCATCACCTTTACCCAGCCCAGGCACTGTGGTCGAGGGGTCCCACACCTAACACACCACAATACTCATTAGATATGCCATCTTCATGGAATTAATATTAGCTGTCATCATCAAGCCATTAACTCATACACATAAATACAAGTACTGTACTATTGCTGCCAAGAGTTCTTTGCCATCCACTCCTCGTCAACCTGCTGATGTGGCAGCATCACATTCATGGATATACAAGTTAACTTTTGTTAATAATACTCCAAAAACGTAATTACATTAATGAGTCCAATGAAGATTATATCAGAGATGAAGGTTTGTCTGATGTATCAGAGGATATGAAAATGATGTAACATATATTTTTTCTTCGTAACACATGCCATTTAAATGCAATATATTAGGAGAACCTGCATAGTGCTTCATTTTCTCTCTTTCTCCGAGGAATAAAGTAATAAACCCTGGAACACGACAGATTACCTTGACTTGAAGCATCCGCATTGTAATATATGCAACATGAATGATCTTCTTTAATCCAATGATTATTCGTAAATATGTGAAAATAAATTTGCTAGATAAAATAGAGGTGTGAATAATTTCACACATAACAGATAGTAGTCATTGACCCATAAACGTTAAGAAAATGAAGTAGTGTCACATCTGGTTTATAAACATTATACAGTAGCTTCAAGAACACTTTATAATGATGCAAATCAATATATGTAAAGCCCATAATAGGCTACTCAGAAAAATTTACTCTGGCCCAGAATGACATACGTATCTTCAAGAGCACAGTGTTGGTCATACTTAAGTTGTAGCGTCATGGTCCCTCTCCTCTAAATCTTCTTTCACGGCAGGAATCTTGTGATCTGGTAACATTCACATTGCTTGACAGTGATATGACTATACTGTACATGGTTGTACTGATGTCTTGCCTGCAGTTAGTTTCCTTATTTATATCTTTTTAATATTTATGCTTTTTTTTTATATATATACCAGGCATTTATTATTATCTCCATGCTGGAGGTAGCCCTTCGCTAGGGAAATCTTACAGGGGAGGGGTTCCCCGTGCCCCTCGTCCCGAGGCTAATGAACCGTAAACAGTGGGCAATGGGGTCGCCACAACCCTACGCCAATTACACCGGGATAGCGAGGTCACAACTCCTTGACTTATTTCCCGTACCTATTCTCTGCTAGGTGGACAGGGGTTACACATTTAAGGAAACAATCTCAAATTGTCTCCACCCGACCGGGGATTCGAACCCGGGCGCTCTTGGATGTGAGCCGAGCGCGCTAACCACTGCACCATTCCAATATATTGGTTTCTGTTGATATACTTTAATATTTCCTTGTAGTACATTCTGTGGGATAGGAAATGCTCTTGTTAACTGAACTGTGTTTTCTGAGACTAAAAACGCGGTATTTCTACGATTTATAACTTCGTGACTCCGAAACATAATTCTGTTTTGTCAACGGATGCTGTTCATTATTGACGTATATTATGTTCTGATATATCACAGTCTAGTTTTACATATGCATATAAGAATTATCAGAAACATTGAGAAGTTCATTACAGATTATGAGATGTTACCAACATAATATTTCTAATAGGCAACTAGTACAGTAGGACACAGGAATTCATGGTACAGCCCAGGTGGAAGATGCTTGTCTCTCTCTCCAATAACCAGTGACTTTTTTCCCGATATTTATTTATCATAGCCATCCCACATCATAGTCTCTGCCCCTGGTATGTCTTATTGGTCGCAAAGAAATTTCATACTGCGAGGAGTTGACCATATTGCACCTCGACTGTACCACAAATTCATGTGTCCTACTGTACATCCAAGAATGCGACGGTGCCACATCCTTGGGTTGGCCAGAAGAGGGTGGTAACAACTCCTGGCCGCAATTGTACATGAATGAAAACCTCAGAAAAATAATCAGATGAATGTGACAGGTGACAGTTCAACCCAGATACACACACCTGACATGTTGGACATCACATAGTGGTTATTACAGTTTCATTACAGTTATGTGGATTGTATTTGTAAGTGATCTGTGGTTGTCAAGTCTGATAGAGGAACAGCCTTATGGACTGAAACCTGTTTATATATACTGATATATTCACAGTACTATTGATAAGAGCAACAACAAAAATTCAGTGCAAACAATATTCAATGCCGACATGAAAATACGCACCTCAACATCTTCTTCAGCAATACAGCTATAAATCCTGGGAATTGTAGGGTAATTCCCTGAAATAAATGAAACATGATACACTATACAGCATACTCACACTATACATTATTCATAAATCATAGTTTTCCATAATGACTGGGAAATTATCTAAGTGTCAAGAACCTTTCTGGCTCTCTTACACAGCTAAAAAAACCTCTCCTCTAGTGAAATAACTGGATGTAGAGATATTTACACAGTAAATATTGCAGTATCTAAATATAAGAACATGAATAATGCCCAGTACTAAAATTATAAATTTTCATACTGTGGTCATGCTTATTTATTAGATTTTATTTAAAGGTTAATCAGAACTCTGAAATTAAATAAAGCTGTTAGTAGATGTCTCACCAAAAAGAATGCATCCGGATAAGTGAGTTCTCCTGGTAGGTAGGTGGAGTCAACAAAGATACCCCACATGAAAACTATGCCCAGCTGCTCTTGTGCCAGTGGACCCAGGTACCAAGGGCCTGAAACAAAACCAGTACAAGTTCTTGTACACCCAAAAGAATTATGTTTCCAATGAACACTGATATACTGGTGTGTGTGTTTTTTCCGTGACCATAAAGTGTTCACAGCTCATATCAAAGAGACTTCTCCTTTAACCTAAAATTTAACTAACACTTACAAGCTTCTTACTTCTGAGAGTTGAGCAATTACTGGTTGTGGACACTTTCATGTTGTGTCAGTGGGACAGAGTGAAGCACACACTAGACTGTATGAAACACAACTATAGCATGCATCACAAGAATGATGAGTGGCCCATAGACCTCTCTACCCACGTAAGACCCGAGTCAGCTTTGGCTATGGCTGCGTAAGCAGGAAGACCCCAGACAGCCGACTCAAACCCCCCAACCCCTGCTAACAGGGGTGCTAACCTCTGGCATCAGCGAGAGATTTTTACCGTGTACCGAGCAAGGACCAAACGCTAGACCACAGAAACTGCAGCCAAGGACTCTACCATTGTGCTTGCCAGAAGCTAACACCGAGATCACAGATAGCCGGACTTGAAGCCGAAAGCATCCCGAAGTGTGTTTGGTTTGTATTCTTAAATAATTCGGGGATCCATATGCAAATTTCGGAATTGAATCGGAAAGTTTTCTGAATATTTGGTGCCACACGAAACTCTCGGACCCAATTCGGGATGGCCAAAAATTCGGACCGAGATCGGGATATACAGTAAAAGTCCCGTAATCCGGAAGGCAGGTGGGTCTGAAACTTTCGAAATAGCAGAAATTCCGTGTTATCGAAAAATACTCCCCAAAATATGTATAAAATACTCTTATTACTTTTAAATACAGGTTTCTCTGTCACACATAATTTATGAGGTAGGGATGAGGTGGTGGGAGGATCACAGCTGTTGCAGGCAGTGTTACCAGATCTGCTTGATGAAATTTCCCTAACTTCACCTTTAAAACTTCCCTTTTTGCCTCAATAATTCCTTGTTTATCCTTGAACAATTATGGTCTTTTTAGTACTTCATCTGGTAGAAATTTCCTTGGTTATTCTTGAACAATCTCTATATAATTTCCCTGTGTGGACTTCAAAATTCCTCAAAATAGATAAATTTCCCAGTACAGTACTTGTTGCCAGGTGCAGGGAAATTTCTCTGTTTTAGACAATTTTGTAGTCGACACAGGGAAATTATATAAAGAAAGTTCAAGAGTAAACAGGGAAATTTATACCAGACTAAATACCAAAAATAAAGACCGTCAATGTTCAAGAGAAGAGTAAACAGGGTTTTATTGAGGCGGATAGGGAAATTTTGTTGTTGAAGTTGGGGACATTTTGTCCATCAGACCTGGCAACACTGGCTGTCACACGTAATTTATGAGTGTCGGGAGGATCGTAGCTGACAGTCTGACACTCGTAATTTAATGTCTTATGAAGTCTCAACTTCTTAGTAAGATGGCAGAACAGAGTGGAAGAGTATGTAAAGGAGAGAAACATGAGGGGGAGGGGAGGGCTGGACCGACTGTTTGAACAGGGAAGACTGGAGACATTTCTGCCGTGGCAACCCCCTTGGGGAGGAGATCCCGGAGGGAACGAGGCGTCAGAGCTATAGATAGATAGATAGATAGATAGTGTATTAGCAGCCATAATGAATAATGTACATTCACAACACTGAATTTTATCTCGGGACATTACTTTTTCGGTATTTTTTTTCTTCAATAATTTGGGATACAGTAATTATGGGTAAAATTGGTGGGCCCCAAAATTTCCGTGGGAGCGAGCATTCCGAGGTATAGACCTCCGGATTAAGGGACTTTTACTGTATTCAAAAACTATTTGGAAATACTGTACTTCGAAACATTTGGTATGGCATGTGTTTGCATTCTGTTGGTATTCAGTTTGAATTCTGGCCATTGGAGCTGTCAAAATTCAGTATAGATTCAGGATCACTTCGGTATTACTTTGGAAACACTTCAGTAATGCTTCGGAATTGCAGATCCGAAGGACTTCCGAAGCCATCCCAGTGTTTCCGTATTTTGATAGATGATCCGAATCAAAACCGATTGTAAACTAAAGTCAAACCGATGCCTCTGATGCCATTTCCGAAATACTTCCACAGTGATTCCAAAGCTTTTCCGAAGTGAGAACCGTGTCCGCTCGGCTATATATACATCCTGATACTGTATGCAGTGAACACAGTTGGCAATCGGGTGGGGTTCGGCATGCATTCGGTATGGAATTTTGAATTTCAAACTTCGGTTTCAATTCGGATTCACTTCGGTTTGCAATCGGAAACTTTTTGGTATGCATTCGAAAGTTCATTTCGAATGCATACCAAATACATACTGACGAAAACTTGATCTTGAAAAAGTTCACCGAACATGCCCGAAACAAAACCAAAGTCACTTTGGGATGAATTCGAAAGCAAAACGGCTTTAGAATATTTACCATGACTAAAAATAACAGACTCTAAATAACCCAATAAAGTCTGTACAGTCACAAGCATAATTTCTTTTCACCCATAACAAAAGTGAGGTCGAAGTCATGGTTGGAGAAGGGTCAGACAAATGAACACTGGGAGTCAGTAAATTTATCATGCCAGCATAAAAGTTGTTGGATTCAAGTACCGGTAAGTGAACACCTCTAATGATATAAAGCATCATCCGAACATTATGAACTGGCCCGTTTTTGTTCGTCTAGTCCATCTCGAACCACAACTTCGACCTCATTTACACCAGGGGGGACAAAGAAATTTATGCTTGTGACTGTACATTACAAGAGTTACCAATGAGCGGGTAGAAAAGGAAGATGAACAAAAGGGAGAAAAGAGTGTTGTTGTCAGCGATGGATGAGGTGGCAGCCAGAAGTCTCGAGGGCAGTAAGTGGTCAAAGCAACCTGCAAAACAATCCTTAATTAGTTTAAACTATCTTGCATTACACAGCAGTTTGGATTGGTAGGATTATGCTGATCTACAATCCACTTAGTGAATTAACTCCCTACCATTATATGTTAGTAATGAGAATACAGTATTTAACATACCTACTGTAGAAAAGTGTAATATTCTCCTGTTTGAACTATGCCACACTAAGCAACCATAATTGGGGAAACAATAAGAAATCTTAAGGTTATCTTTGATGCACAATACTGTACAAGGGCTAATGGTTTGATATAAATGATAAGCAAGAGTCTTACCGAGATATTTACCCAGCAGCAACAACAGACCACACACAACTAGACCGCTTAGGTACGACATCAGGAACTGCTCAGCAATACCACCACCAAACATGAAGAAGAGATAGAATAACATACCCTCAAAAATTTGATCACGGCACAATACTTATTAGAAAATAAGGGCAAGATGGAAGCAAAATTAAGATTACTTGTACTAACTTCACCACACTTTGATATTAGACAGAGTAAAGTAAAGAAAGGAGAGGTAAGAGCCCTGATTGGTTGGATGGCCCGGAAAGAGAAAATAGCTTAGCATGCTTCATGGAAGCTCGATAAGACATCAGTACAGCTGCAGTGGCTCATCAATTTTGAACAACTAGGCGTGAAAAATTGCATCACTGATACTGGAGATTAATCATACTCTCACATGAAAAAGATATGAGACTGCAAAATAAATATATTACCAAGATATAAGATGGTTTCCATAAGGTACAGTATAAGGAAAGTCATACAGTATTATATCAATAACTTACCCTGATCCTTAGCAAGAGATAATTCAAGAGTCTGAAATCATAAAGTCTGAAATCATAAATATCTAAAAGACCCTGTCTTATTCCAAAACAGCACAGAAATTATACCATATAAATGAAGAAAGTGATGAGTAATAATATACACCAGTTAGGATTACCGGTATTAAAGAAGTATATTGTACACCAGTTATCATTACTGGCAAAACAGTAAATTAATATATGTTGTGCACCAGGTACTGTACACTCTAAGTCTAGGACTTAAGTCATGTCCACTACCATCAGAGGTCATTGTAATCGCTTGGCCTGTGGTGCAGTATATGTACAGTATATAGTTTTTTTGTCATTCATTCTATACTACAGAGCATAAAAATATATATATATATACTGTATATATAATATACATATAATTATACAACAACAAAAAAAAAACCTGCCCAGGGGGACTGACTTTATTCTCTGTGAATATTAGTCATTCTTCACAGGGCTAGAATAAAAATTGTTGTAGGATCTGGTCACTTTCTAGTGGATTTGACAAGATCTGCCCACATGGATTAAAAATCTACGTGAGGTGTACTGCAACCGGAGGTTTTTTTGTTTAGTTTTTCCACTGCATTGTGGACCGCCAGCAAACAGCAGTGTAAACTCCCTCCCTCTTATGGTCCCTTCAGGGCTGGTATCATAAAAGCTGCGGCCCCACTTGTAGCTCTTATGGTAACATGGACTTTGGCCCACAGCACTGGCTGTGGGATCAAAGACCTTCTCCACAATCTCCCTGGCGGTTGGAGGCCCCCAGACTCCCTGGTCCAGTAAACTCTGGTCCCATTTCCCTGGGATATGCTTGGGTAGCCCAGGCATATAGGGCCAGCCCCTCCTTTATCTTAATTTGTTTTTTCACTGTGACCAGAGTGTACCAGGAGTCCATTCTGCCCCGGGGGAACATAAAAAAAAAAAAAAAATACAAATAAGCCATGTCATTTCAGTAACTTGTGATGATAATGATCATGACTTTATTCCTCAAGAATATTGTTATGAGAAAAATATATACTGGTACCAGGTATGATAACAAACTTCTAAGTACGAATATGAGAGAATATGTATACAGTACAGTACAGTACATGTACCAGGTAAAGTAAGACATGTAACATGCCTTGCAAAAAGAGGGAAAATCTTAATATACAATTGTGAAAAATATAAAGCTTATTGTAAATAAAAAATGCCCATCAGTTTTTGGTTTATCTGTACAGAAATTATATAAATTTAATGGTCCCAGTCTTAATATGGTTGGGGACACATTCATAAAAAGGAGATGTTATCATACAGAAATCTAAGCCAATAATGATAAAAGACAAGAGGAAATTTAACAAGATCACACTGATAATAAAACAACAGTTAAGTAACAATGCAAGTAAAAAATGATACCTTGAGCAAAAGAGCATCAGAGCTTGGGTACTCAAGGTTGAAGAAGTGAGCAACAGGTATCAACTCCTTCCTTAAATGGAAAAAGGAAAACAAAATTATCATAATTACTGTATTTAAAATGGGTAAATGTGTCAGTATTGAAACCAATGGAAGGCAATATTTTAGTAAGAAAAGGGTAAGCCCAAAGGGTACAATGAACCTCCCAACTCCGATTAAAAATATTTTAGAATTTGCCAGAGGGATACAATCTACAGTAGATGCCAAAAGTGCTATGATAAAACTGAAGAGGTTAAAAAAAGTATTTATTGATCGATAAAAAAATTAAAAGGTGAAAAATCAGAAACTATTAGAAATTCATAACCAATCTTAAGGCTCTTTCTACAGAGTATGGTAATTCACTCAATTTGTCTCTTTACTTGGGTATATCATAAATAGTACTAGACCCAACTATGTATTCTAGCATCAAAGCACCCTTTTCTAGTCTATTACAGATGTCTATTTTCTGTTTCATTTTCAATCCCACTCTCTTACACTTGGGCTTAATTTTATTGGCAAGTATAATGGGAGCCATGGCTACAGTATTACTGTATGTACAGTATATAGTACCACCAAATATACGGGTAAATCTATATAAATTAGTGTGTAGCAGCACAGACACTGTTTAAGCTTCAAAACAAAGGTAGTAACTAGCAAATTAGGGGTGCGCATTGGGCAGCTGTACTCTGCTCCATGTGGAACAGAGGAGGTGGAAGTAAATTAATCGGGCAAGATGATTGCACGGTAAATTTGAAATTTCAAATAGTCCAGTTAAGCACCAATTCTGACTGATTGGTTCCCGGATAATAGATGCTCTACTGTACAATAGAGACCCTATATAGAGAGACTGGACACCTAAATTTTTTGCTGCTCGCTGATTGGCTGATTAAATCGGCCGCCATGTTTGCTCTTTCTCGTATCTGCCTGCTAGCAGGTTCGGCATAATGTATATTTTGCCTTTACTATGTTGCGTGACTAATTACTCGTTAGAATGTTGTTATATTTATACAATATCTTCTTTATATGAACTAGCAAAGATATTTTTTAGTCGATCTTCGACTTAACATAAATATTCCTTGAAAACTTCCCTAAGCCTTACAGAATGCCGAACTGTATGGTGACGAATCAGTACTAAAATACTGTATTTAACCATTTATTGTGACAATAAATTCCCTCATATTTATGTGAACAACATGTAAATAGTAGTGTGTAAACGTTGGTTAAACGTTACACCTACGGAAACCATTTTCATACAAAAATTAATTAAAATAACCGTAGTATTAAAGGTTTTACAGATACTGTATACTAAACACATTGACTACTATTGTTGTCTTCAGTGTTGCCAGGTCTTCTTGACGAAATTTCCCTATAACTTCAACATCAGAATTTCCCTTTTTACCTCAATTATTCCCTGTTTACTCTTGAACACTGACGGTCTTTTTGGTATTTCGTCTGATAGAAAATTCCGTTTACTTTTTTACAATCTTTAATTATAATCTCCATGTGTGGATTTCAATATTCCCTAAAACAGAAATTTCCTTGCACCTGGCAATACTGGTCGTCTTTCAGTCAACCGTCTTAGTTTAGTAGCGTCGTCTGGCAACTCGTCACATCCTATTATGTGCTATAAATAATGCATACATGACATATAATAGTATCTATAACTTCAGGGATCTTATAGAATAAAAAAATATATACCTGTGTATGGAAAGAATGCAACTTTCGTCAATATTTTGGCCACGAATGTCAACAATAGATTACTAACTGGTAGTATCTGGCATCTTATACATTTTTCCTATACTAACTTGAGAGGTATCGCGGAAAACTTGAAAATGAGCAAAGATGGCAGCTGTCCAGTCTCTCTTTATAGGGTCTCTACTGTACAATAGCTATAAGAAGTATCTATAAACATTTTAAATGAAACAAAAAGGTACAATGGAGGAACACATAAAAATGGCTCCCAGGTAATAGAAGTCATATGGTCATGGTTATATTCTATTTTATCAAAACTTGATGACAGATAAATTTTAGAAAAAGTATATCTGGAAAATAAAAATCAAATTGAAATGTAATACAGTACTGTATTAAAACATAAATAATCGTATTATTAAACTATCAAAATCCTATGTAATAGGTGGAGAAATGTGGAAGGTGATAACAATTACCAATGAATGGAGTTTGATGGAGAGAAGAAGTGGTGCAATTAGAGTGGGTCTGGGGTGCTCAAACCCTACACCTGGCATCCCCACCCTCAGCAGACTCTTGCTCCCAGATGTATGCAACACCAACACCTGTCCACACAAGAGGAAGAAAGGTTGTTGATGTAAAGTTTAACTCTCATTCTTTCATTCATCCATTACAATCTTTCATAATGTCTAACACTTCAAGTCCTCACTACGTGGGGCTGTAACCGTGATCTCCTTGCACATGCTGGCTTACAGTGCAATGTGCAGTGGACTGAGATGTTCAAAGAATGGGTGGGGTGTTTAATATATAGTTGGAGAATCCATGCAATGCCAAAGGTGCTTTGCTACCACTTGAACAGAGGGGCAATTCATAAATTTTGATGAAACAGCTTTGATATGCATATCTCAGAAATGAATTTAAGATTGTTCAGGAGTTTTGTTTCATTATTTTCATTCAAATGTAAATTGCTAAAGCATACAGTAAATCCTCGTGGATAGCGACACAGTCACTATCCGTGAAACCGCTATCCGTGGGGCAAGTTCATATGTAAATAAAGTTAGTCTGGACATTTTTTTAAATTACCCTCAAATTAACATTTTTACCTATATAATAACCAAGCACACATATAATTTTAAACTTAACATACCAGAAGGTATATAAAATTACCTTGTACTGGTTTAGAGTGCATTTATTGAGGCGAAATTATGAGTCAAGTTTAGCTTCAGTCTACTGGGCAACCACACCCACACTCTCTTTGACATCTCTTCCATCTCCCTCATTTTCACCATTAGCTATTAGCCTAGAGTACAGAATCCAGCAGCCTTAAAAGCCTGTCCACATTAGGAAACTTTTTCGGGAAACGTTGTTTGGAAACAGTTTGCAAACACACGGGAACCTGTTCAGCAACAGTTTGGAAACTGTTTACCAAATGTTTGCGAAACATTTTTCAAGGTGAATTTGTTTCCCATTCAGTATGGGAAACAAAGGAAGTTTGTGTGTGTGTACTGTGTGTGTGGGCAGTGAAACTGCTAAGTAAAATGCAGAGGCTGCTGCAGCAACCGCCTCACTCAACATCATGAATTGATTGAAGTCTGGTTTGCAAATATTCAAAGATTGTTTCGTGAATGTTTGCAAACAATTTGTTTGCTAGTGTGGACAGGCCAAAACACGTGGACACCACTTCAGCAACAAGAGCCAGCAACAAGTGACTTAAAAGTTTAAAACAATGGAAACAACAGTGGAAACACTGACTATCACTATCCATGCGGTGTCAGATTTGCCAATATCCGATATTGACAACACCACTACCCGTAGTCCACTCACTTAACTCGCTATCCCCGGTGCATTAATCGCTATTCGCTGTACCCGGAAATATTTCTATCCTGTCACTATCTGTGAAACCTCTATCTATAAAAATGCTATCTGCGAGGTTTTACTGCACAATAACAAAAATTCCAACATTAAAATATAGCCAATAGCTTGAACTAGAATTCTTAAGATACTATTTTTAAACCAAATTCATAGATTCTCTCCTTTTTCATTTCCATTTTTAGCTTACCTCCTCCCATACTTTAAGAGCTATCAAAATATTATTGCAATTACAACAACATATGTTGCCAAGTTTTGCTTTTGACTCACATTTCAGGCATTTTTCAAAGCTGCTATTTTCATCTGATAGCACCTAAAATTGTGAAAGTCTATCAGTAAACCGTAATATGATTAGTGGAAGTGAGAAAAGTATCTAACTTTTCTCTACACCTGAGACTAGGTTTTGCTCATTGATGGTAAATATCTACAGCGTACCATATATAAAGGCCACACTGGGTTTGGTTAAGAATGCTCAGAGGTCAGGAGTTATACATCAGCCAATCTAATGAGGTAAATGTCTAAATAATTCAGTTGATTACCTATATCTACCATCAACCAAAATGTGAAAATCTTATAATCCATGGTGCTCTCTCTTTGTTGTTGTTGTTGTTGTTGAAGTTCCTTAAGCTGTCTGGCCGAAGTACGGTAATGTTTAATGCACAGATAATAACTGTTAAATGTACCTGGAGGGCCTTAATAAAATCGGCTTGAGTTGGTGGTGCGGTGGATGGAGCAAGGAAGAGTGTGGCAGTGTAAAGTGACCCCAAATTGTACTGACAATCTGTCCAGTGGCCAAGCTCATCATCAACCCTCAGGGACACACTGGAGATGGGTTCGTTGGAAAACACCAAGAGCCTGTGTGGAATTCTCCAATTAGCTTCCACATCATTACAAACCTACAAGGTCTAATTTTCCAATTTCAAAAATAATTAATCATTTCTTTCTCCAAGAAAATTAGGGTCTTCATCACAATGAAACAGGCCATGAAAAATATTAAAAACTCATTGGCCACACACAGACTACCTCGTTTCTTATACTGTATCAGGGTTACCACCACGTGACCATATCACAACCAATATAATCCATTTTTCCCTCATAAGATTACAGAGATACCAACATCCCTCCTCACAAAGTTGGTGTCATAAAGAGAACTCAAAACACAACATAACAAGGCTTTCTCTTCCTTCTATTTCCCACCTAATGACGAAGGTGAGTGAAGTGGAGGTCCTCTGGTGGTGGGAGAGAGCAGTCAGCAGCACTATAGGCCAGGTTGGATGAGCTACATCCAACCACACCACCTTACCACCATCAATGGCCAGTATCCGGTACCTGTTACGGAGAGAAACAAAAGCTCCTCTCAATATACTGTACTTACTTCTCTCTGTTTTTCCTCAAACCATTCATCACTCACTTTCTCCAAGGTGAGTCCCACTATGGGACTGACCATGACAAAATATATAAGGAGTAATTTTTTTTAAGGAACAGGTAACAAACCCCATTGCAATAGAGACATTACTATCCCCACTGAGAGTTAGCATGCCTTCATGTGCAGGTTGTTTAGGCTCAAAACCAGCAGAATGCAAATTTTCACGTACTTTGTGTATTCACCCTGCAGGAAAGAGCATCCACTTTCAACCTTTTGTAACATCTAGCAGTCAAAAGTATGAAATACATACATTACATACAACACACCCACCTAAATCCGTTTACGTCCCTGGCTAGCCAAGTTTCGGTGCCTCATATAATAAAATCCCATAGACACACGAATTCATTACTAACCTATGACGGTGTGCCCAGTCGGCCAGCTCTATCTCAGCCATTCCTGAAGGGTGTGTGGTCCACATGGTGTTGACAAGGCCCAGGCCAGCATGAAGATGGCCACAAAGGTAAGCTGCAGACCCTGCCAGTACCTCTCGCTCCTCTCCACCCGACACTATGGAGTTGGTGGGATAGTGACCATAGGAGAGCAGTACATCCCCTGACTCAGCTGCATCTGCAAAATCAAAAACAGTTTCATTTCTTAGGATTTAAATTAATATCCAGACAAAAACCAAGGTCTGCTTTAGCAAAAATTCACTCTGTGGTCGAGACATCTTGATTGGGTCGGATCTTTTCTCAAGGTACACAAATCTGAATGAAGTTCCACATACTTCTTGTATGAACCTTTAAAAGTACAGTAAAAGTCCCGTAATCCGGAAGGCAGGTGGGTCTGAGACTTCCGAATTAGCGAAAATTCCATGTTATCGAAAAATACCCCTCAAAATATGTATAAAATACTCTTATTACTTTTAAATACAGGTTTCTCTGTCACACATAATTTATGAGGTAGGGAGGGGGTGGTGGGAGGATCACAGCTGTTGCAGGCAGTGTTACCAGGTCTGCTTGATGAAATTTCCCTAACTTCACCTTTAAAATTTCCCTTTTTGCCTCAATAATTCCCTGTTTATCCTTGAACAATTATGGTCATTTTAGTACTTCATCTGGTAGAAATTTTCCTGGTTATTCTTGAACAATCTCTATATAATTTCCGTGTGGACTTCAAAATTACTCACAGATAAATTTCCCTGTACTTATTGCCAGGTGCAGGGAAATTTCTCTATTTTAGACAATTTTGTAGTCGACACAAGGAAATTATATATAGTTCCAAGAGTAAACAGGGAAATTTATACCAGACTAAATACAGTACCAAAAATAAAGACCGTCAATGTTCAAGAGAAGAGTAAACAGGGTTTTATTGAGGCGAATAGGGAAATATTGTTGTTGAAGTTGGGGACATTTTGGCTGTCACACGTAATTTATGAGTGTCGGGAGGATCGTAGCTGACAGTCCGACACTCGTAATTTAATGTCTTATGAGGTCTCAACTTCTTAGTGGTCTTCTTTGGTGGTGTATTAGCAGCCATAATGAATAATGTACACTCACAACACTGAATTATATCTTGGGAGATTACTTCTTCGGTATTTTATTTTCAATAATTTGGGATACAGTAATTATGGGTAAAATTGGTAGGCCCAAAATGTTCTGTGGGAGCCAGCATTCCAAGGTACTGTATAGACCTCCAGATATAGGGACTTTTACTGTACAGTACAAGCATTATATCAAACTTGTTTATTGACATATCCTAACCAGTCGGGTGCTTTAATATTTATGTATACTTGCTTCAAATGTTGCTGATATTAATTCTCATGATATCATACATATGACTACAGAGGAATCTGTGTATTTACCATCTTGCTTCCCTCACTATAACTCACGTCTCACTGCCTTCTCCAACTGCTGGCGGTGTTGCAGTGTGAGGTGACCCAGAAAGTTAAAAGCTCTGATGCCCGGCTTGAGAGAGGCATCAAGGGGCAAGAGGGTAATATTAGGCCTGCCTATGCCACCTGACACCACCCTTGTTGCTCCAATGTCTGGTTGCACTGCGTAGGCTCTGAAGTGAGCGTGTTGCACTTCATCAAAGTTATCTGAAAATGTGAAACTTAAGTTGCAGCCCAATGACATTTCATAACTCAGGAAAAAATACTGATAGTTGGACATGTGTGGCTCATCAATTGTTAACTCCAATAAGAATTATCTTTTTGACACCATTTGTTTGTCTGTTCCTGTTTGTTAGCAAGATTAGACAAAATGTTATATGTGGGTCTTTTTACTAATTTTACAGGTGGGTCCAGTGACTGGCAACAAGTTATTAGATTTTGAGAGATCCAGATCTGGATCCAAGAATTTTTTACATTTGACAAATTTGACAAAATTGGTGGTGATGCTCATGTATTTTCAAAACCTTTTAGGGGGATGCTCAATGTTGGAGGAGATTTGCAGTCAATTAACTTATCCCAGTTATATATAATTTTTTTTTAATGAACACTTACCATGGTTGCCGGGCAAGTCAAGCCAGAGAGTAGAGTTAGCGCGGGTAACTCTGTCCCTTACTGTTCGTTGGTATATTAACCACTCTTGAGGCAGTTCAGAGAGCTTCAAACCAAATGTCTTGCTGTTGGTCAAGTCTCCTGAAAAATAAACACCACAATACTTGCAAAACCACTTGCAAATTTATATTATCATATACTACAATATTGTATTATATTTTATGCCTAATGACAGCCAAGTATCACTTTTCATGCTCTGATACTCTATTATATAGTTTTATATTTTTCTATACAGTAATGTTCTTTCTGGCTTTCCTCAAATCAAAATTTCATTGAAATTCCAAAGACAACTAAGTACTGAAGTTGTTTGTTATTTCTCTACAAAGATAGTGCTCAGATGTTTTTAAAGACCTGTGACCAAGACTGCTGCAGGCTGGATGTAGGACAGGGTGTCATCAACAAATTGTCGAAAGTGGTTAATCTCCTTCTTGGCATCAGCACCTCGCTGCAGATGAACATCTGATACCTGAAGCATCATAATTATCAACCTCATCGTCTATTATACCTCAAACAATTATTCCTAGTTCTGTACTGTATTGTATTGCATTACCACAACCATAGCTGTGGACAGTAAATTTTCAAGGAAATCATGAAAGGTTGTTCAGCAAGACAAGAAGCTAGTCATGGATGCTTATCTTTAATGTTGTGGACTCGGGACCCAAGGTATAAATAAATCCAGAGATTGACTCACCTGAACAAACCACACTAATCCTCTCTGTGTCTCCTCTTGTATCAAGTTGTCCCACTCCTTCTGAGAGAACAAGGGACGAGAGTGATAAGCTGCTTGCTGAGAGAATCCCCTGGTAAAGCCCACATCTGGCAGTATGGGTGGGAGTCGAGGGGTAGCCCAGGACTTGAGGATGAGGAGAGACATGGAGAGAAGGAAGAGCAATGTGGCAACTATAAGGTATGCTCTTCTACCCCGGCCAGTCAATCCACGCATCAACATCCCACCACCTATTTGCCACCTGGAGACAAAATTCTAGGATTAACTCTTGAATTTAATACAAGTGCCTGTCAAAAGGAAAAATGCATGGTGAGTATGAGTCAATATTTTGGCAGGTCACAGTACAGTTATCGGACAAGGCCTTGTTACTGGTTAGGTTAGGTCTGATATGGTTTGGCTACAGTAGTCCTAGAGAGACCTAGACCATAAGTATGGCATTATTCAGGCGATAGCCCATAATCACTATCATTTATTCTTTTCAGTCAAATACATTTCTTAGTACATGTACAGTTGCCGGCACTTATAACTGGTAAGTCAGCCTTGTTAGTCCACTTTTCCTGTACTAGTCATAAGTGCTGGCAATACATCATTTCTTCTATTTCCGTCACAAATGCATAGCTTTCGTAATACAGTG
Source organism: Petrolisthes manimaculis (assembly GCA_034508575.1). Classification (NCBI taxonomy): domain Eukaryota; kingdom Metazoa; phylum Arthropoda; class Malacostraca; order Decapoda; family Porcellanidae; genus Petrolisthes; species Petrolisthes manimaculis. Next base: position 89,715 of record JAWZYT010001898.1, read on the forward strand.
CTCGACAAATGTTTGTGCCGGGTGTAAACAAAATCAACCGAGTGCGATAGTCAAGATGTTTTTACGTTTGGAATAGGAGTATTACACAAACTGATTCACTTTAATGTTAGTTGGTAGAACAAAATGTTTTCCTAAACCCTTCCCAGAAAAAGAACCCAAAACCATTAGGTAATCCAGGTGCTTTACCGTTCCACAAATGTAAAGAGGGTCAAGTGGGTCACACTCCTTACGGTGGTAAACGTTAGAACTTGTGTTACAAGTAACAGAAAAAATTGACTCATCCGACCACAATACGTTTAATCACTTTCCCTCAGGCCAAGCAAGATATTCCTTGGCAAAAGCAACCCTACGCTGCCATTGCTTAAGAGTCAAAATGGGTTTCTTTACAGGGTCGTGGCTTGTGTACCCAAGGCAGTGAATGTGCCTGCTCACCATAGGCTACACACAGACACATCTCCCAAAGTTTCAGGGTTGGATTCGTTGACAACACGAGCTGAGGTGCGAAGATTCTTTTCAATGTCTCTTTTCAATATGGTCCTGGCACAAACCAACACTTTTGTAGGCCTTCCAGACCTAGTTATGTGGGTAGGAATGTCACTACTGCCACCCTGACAAAAACGAGAAACCCATTTCCTCACAGACCGATGGCAAACACCAGTTAAATTAGCTATTTCTTTTAAAGCTATTTCCTTTAAAGCAACTATCTTGTATCTTGTTTCAATGAAATGTTCCTAACCATTCTTAGGTCGTAACATACAGTACAGTATATGACAAAGAAAGAGGCACAAAGGGGAGAGCTCGCTCATCACTGACCACACCCAACGAATAGAGAGCAAACACTAAATCAACTGAGTGAAAGTACAAATAGCTACCCTCCAGTAAGTACCTCATCTCAGGGAAAACACCAAGTCATTAGGTAGTTGACTTTTGGGTATTTGAATTATTTTCCTCACAAAGATACTGTACTTGTTTTTCTTTTTTCGCCAAAAGTCTGTGCCGGCCTACTCTACCCGGCACAGACTTTTGTCGAGCACTGTACAACTACCTGAAATTTATTCAATTTGTCTTTATCCATGGGATGTACAGTGGCCATAATTGCACGGACAGCCAATCTGAGTGCTTGATTAATGCACCTCATTTTCAGCGGCCAATCAGTATGCTTAATTAGTGCACCTCAATTTCAAATTCATTATAATGGCTTCCCTTTGTACCGACCGTTCGTTTGTCCCTGAACATATTCTTCAGCACCGTTTTGAGAATAACGAAGCCAGTTTAGACTTTTTATGTAGCCACGGAGTGTTACCGACGTCATTGAATTTATTGACAGTACAAGCTACTCTTGGATAAAAAGGCATGTTTTATGCCAATTCAAGATGACCACTGAATGTTTACATCCTGGGCCCGGTAGTTTGCCCAGGTTAGGTCCCGGTAGTCTGCCTTGGTCCTGGTTTGGTTAGGTTAGGTTAGGTCAGGTCAAGTAAGGGTAAAAAAAGTTATCTCCTCTAAATATCAATAGAATAAGTAAAAATATACATGAAAATGTATAAAATGTGGGAACAATCCAGGTGGACCTCTTATGCAGAATTACCCCCGGTAGTCTGCCCAGGTTACGTCCCGATAGTCTGATGTGGGTCTAGGTTAGGTTAGGTTAGGTTAGGTAAGGTCAGGCTAATTTAAAAAAGACCCATTTGAATATCTTGGAAATTGGGCATTTGCAGAGGAAATGCCATAGAAGAAAATAGTCTCAGAATGATCTAAATTAGTGGGTAATGAAGGTAGTTAGAAATACCATACGGTACTGTAGTGTTTTTTCGACGAATCTAGTTCAAATATGGCGAAAATTAAGTGTTTATGGAGATTGGGTTGGGGGGGGGAGGGGTGATATCTCCCAAAACATTAATTTGCGATGGTCTTGAACAATAAATGCACCAAAAAAACACTATAAAACATTGCAATCTGAAAACCTTCAGTCGAAACCAGATTATGGTCCAACACTTGACTATTACCTAATACTGTACCTCATGATGGTGTCAGCCCATAAAAATGTCACATACTGCGACAATATTACCGGCACACTCCCCTAAAAGCCATTACATGCAATATATACCTTTTATGAGGCGTGTTAGGCGAGTGTTGTGTGTTGAGGAGGGGTGGTGGTGGAGGGGACATAATAAGGCACAGTGAGGCAGATAAAGATGATGATAATAAGGGCCTAAGGGGCGTCTTGTTATAAATTATTATCTCCCGTCAGTCAGTCAGTCAACTGTGTACACTTGCAAAGTTTAAACAATTTTAATACAATAGTAACAATAGTGTCATTTGTGATACTGAAATCCGCCCAAGTTTTGTTAGCATTGTTATACGAGTTTGGGGCGGGTGTTCAATTTACTATTTTACTGTTACTTATAAGTATTTGGTCTTTAGACTGTGATGGAACTATTACTAAAATTTTACCCATATCAAATATAATAAAAAAAATAATATTTTACATTGGCTGACAGATTTGAAATTAAATTATAAGATAAATAAAGGATAATACTTGACATTTGCAACACTGATGCTGACAATAGTAACATGCCTGCCAGACGTTAAACTATTTAATAATTTTGTTAATTACATCTTGATATATGCGTGAAAACCTTAACATCTACGGTCTTTATTTTTTTCATATTCACTGAATGTATTCCCTTTCAACCATATCTGCGATATTACTTTATTATTGTATTGCAGTATGATATTTTCATTGCAATAACAAACCCATCACAACCACTGTCATTACCCTCAAGCGAATTTTCAGGAAAATGCAAATAAAATAATATGGGATAGAAATTGATCTTTTATAGTTTTGACAAATATATCAAAATTATATATATGAAAATAAGCTATTTTAACGCACAGTTTGCAACCTCATTATGAAGTCACATTACGATATTCTCAATTTCTCATCATGTTTTCATAAATGACAGCCACATCATTTACTTTGGGAAATTGAGTATAAATTCCCACAAATTTCACACTTAGTATCAATTCCGATAAAAAATGCAAATATACAACGATGTGTGAAGTTACTGCAGTGCAGAATACGAGAGAGAGTAGTGATTACATGTAAAGGCCATATTTATCCTGATTATCATCAGGGCCTACCATATTGACAGACTGACCGAACTTTCCTGTTGCTTATATATTGGAGTAGTGAATATGGGGTTGTTTTAATTATAGTCCGTTTTTTTCTCAATAATTAGGTGCGGATTCAGTTCATCTTACAAGGGAGTAATTGTGGTAGAAACCTCAACCTTGCCGTGTACATTACAATAGTACCAGTAAAGGAGAGGAGTGCCATATGAGGCCGAGGAGATAGTAGGATGAACGACTTGACGAGGAAGGTGGATGCTTCCTTTTCCCCAAAGTCTTCCCCAAGAGGTTCCAGGTCGCCCATGGCCAACCAAATGCTGTCTAGGAATGACTCCACAGGAACACTGAAGATGACCATATCCGCTGGGAAGCACCCGGCGGTTGTACACTCTGGGCCTTTCTACCTCATGAAGGTAACACCTTCCACAAAACCTTTATCAGCCTTTTATTTGATGGAATTATTACTTTACATCAGGGTTGGGCAATCTTTTGATGCCTCAGGTCGGATGAGATCATTAGATTAGGCCGTGGGCCACAGGTCAAGTGAAATGCCCAATATACAGTATATATATATATACCGGTATATACCTATATAACTTATACCATATACCGGTATTTTTATTTCCCTTCCAAAAATAAACTACTGTATAAGAAATAAAGGTAATTCTGCATAAGACAGTCCACCTGGATTGATCCCACATTTTATACATTTTCATGCATATATTTACTTGTTCTATTGATTGTTGCCCATAATATTTAGAGGAGATAAATTTTTTACCCTTACTTGACCTAACCTAACCAAACCAGGACCAAGGCAGACTACCGGGACTGTCCAATGTTGACAATGGCAGGAAAACACTGAACTTAGGCTCTGGAAAATTTAAATTTTCAATATGCTATTATACCAAAAATAAGTGCAAACCCCTTGTGAATCTATCTATCTATCTATAGCTCTGACGCCTCGTTCCCTCCTCCCCCCCAAGGGGTGTGGCCACGGCAGAAAAGTCTCCAGTCTTCCCTGTTCAAACACTCCCTCCTCACTCGGTCCAGCCCTCCTCTCCCCCTCATGTTTCTCTCCTTTACATACTCTTCCACTCTGTTCTGCCATCTTACTGGTGGTCTGCCTCTCACACCACATCCCACAACTTCACTTCCATACACCTTCTTTACAAACTCCTCACCTTGCATTCTCTCTGCTATATGTCCAAACCACCTCAGAATATTACACCACTCTCTCAACCACTCCACACTCAATACCAATTGCCTTCTCACTCATACCACATCTCTTATACACACTCTCATTACTTTCTCCATCCACATGCACTTCTCAAGTAACTCATTTCCATAGCACCTATTCATGACTGATGAGCCCTACTCCATGTCCATGTCTCCGACGTATATGTCAGTGTTGGCAGGATTATACTATTTCGTAGTCCCCTTTTCACTTCCATACTCACACTTCTACCTTTCATTATCCTCCCCAGTGATACCATGACTTGTCTACCCTTCATTGCTCTCTCCCTAATTTCTCCTTCCATACTTCCATGTTTACACATAACTGTCCCCAGGTACTTAAACTCCTTCACTTCCTCCATCCTCTCACCCCTCTGAGTTATCTCACACTTCGTCCCAGTTGGTACTTCTACTCTGTAAGGTGTAGCAAAGTCAATCACTTCAGTTTCTGCTCTTTCAAATACCATCACTTTACTTTTACCCACATTCACCCTTGTGAAATATGCACAAATTGTAAATGTTTGCCACGAGGACCGTTTATGCAGAAATAAGGAATTTCTATTTAAATATTTGATACCGAACATGTAATTATTTCCAGTAAATATTGAATGAATTACCGTTATTGTATTGTATTTCGTACTGTTCGTAATGTAACTAAACAGGACCGTATTCACCTTTAAAACATGATATTATTGTAGAAAAAAAGGCTGGAGATCATCAACAGCAATTTATTGGCTGTCTAAAAAAAATAAAAGAATAAATCTACAGTAGATTGTTGTACAGTACTCCATGCCCTGGTGATGTCAGAAAACCCCAGACCTACCTTAGGTGGAAAAACCTAGGAGGGGCATAACTGAGTGATACAGTAATGGTACTTAACAGTAGTATGTGTGGTTCAGTGTACCTGTGGGGCCAGTCGATAAAAGAAGCTCGACTATCGCGGCCAGATTACAATGCAAATCATGCTTTAAATCGCGGACCAGACAGTAGACCTTCGCAGGCCAGATTTGGACCACGGGCTTGAGGTTGCCCGTCCCTCCTTTACACGATTATATAATATTTAAAGTTTTCATTTTTTTAATTATCTCTACTGGACAATCATGGTCATCAACAACTACAGAATACTAATAAATCATAACAATTGTACATTGCTTGAATTCTAATTCGATCACTAATTTTCTTTCCCTCAGGACCCAGCCACAGAGAATGACCTGACTGGAGCCAATAACCTTATGGCACATTTTAATCTGGAACATTCATATAATAAGTTCACTGGAAAAAAGGTACAGTAATTCATAATTTTTTATTTTTTGTGTATTTTAGGTTAGTGAGAAGTCTAGTCCTGCATTACATTATGTATTACTGCTGTATATAATTAATGGATGTATGCATTTTTATTATACAGTACAATATATTCAATATTCATTGTAGTTTCATTTACATTCTCAGCCCAGTATGTACTGTACTGATTAGTCAGGTAATATCAGGCTCATGATTCCTAACCCATTGTTGGTGAGCATTAACCAGTTCCAGCTACCGTTTCTCTTAATAACTTACAATATTAATATTTTCCACTATCTAAAGTAAAACTGGACATAACTACACTAGTTTAAGTGTGGCATATATATTGAGTGCATTTTTTTTCCTTAGGTGCGGGATTCATTATCATCTTTCTTGCCGACTCTACCTGGAATCATTGACACACCAGCTCACCTCACAAATTCTTCGCTTAGATCATTAATTGAGAAACCACCAGTCTTCAAAGAGTTCACCCTTCTTAATCACCATCAGGTTTGTGTCACTAGGTATAGAAAGTGTATTGGACTACAGTAAACATGCATTGGAGTTACTCCAAAAATGTAATTTTAAACTCTTGCTCAGTTTGCCATCTGCCATGACATTTCATATGATTGGGCATTCCTAAGAGGAGAAGATTAAAGAATACTGTCCTGTTTTGGAGATACCTAGAGCCTGTGTGACTAGCAATTAGCTCATTCATTCACAGGATAATTATAATCTTTCTTCCCTATGGTTTGTGTGGCAGCTAGCAGCATTTCGTCTCCACCCTGGTCCCCTGCCAGAGCAGTATCGTTTCATGAACCAGCCACCTGGACAACGTAAACATAGAAAACACAAGAAGCACAAGTACCGCCCAGGGGAGACTCCAACACAAGATGGCTCGGCTGATGGAACTGACATGCATGAGAAGAAACACAAAAAGAAGAAGAATGATGATGATAAAGAGAGGAAGAAAAAGAAGAAAGAGAAAAAGAAGAAGAAGCAGAAGCACAGTCCCGAGCATCCTGGAGCCTCAAGCAGTGACCCGAGCAGAGTGAGCATGTGAATATGGCAACAGTGGTAGGCACACAATTTTCCCCACCCCTCTGGATTTTTTAACTGTCTATGGTTTTACTGGTTAGATTCTTGTATCACACCTTTAAATAGGAATTATTCTACAGTGGGTTTGTTGACTTGATTGATATTTATTAACATAGCCAGAATTTAGATAGAATACAGTTGATGTGCATCAAATAAATGAATGCAACTCTCAAGCTTGATGTAAATATTCTAAAGAGGGCTAACTCTTAAGTACCTAAGGGCTGATGAATATATTTCTTAGGAAAGGTGTGGGATGAGATTATGCCCAGTGAAGTACCGTATCAGACAATTGCATTTTAGTTGATCTTGTAGTTGAATGTACTCTTGCATCCAACTAATAGCACATTGGTAACCATTACACCATACATTGAGCTATTAGAATATTGGTTGAAGTATCAATATTAACATGATGTGTGAGCTATAAAGATCATAGATAAATGCAACAGGTGAACAAAATAAGACAATAGTGACACAGTACAGTGATTGCATGATAAATGTTTTATAACGATTTATCATAGGCTCCAATATACAAGGTATTTTTGGTCTTTGAAGAACTAGCTACCAAGTCTAAGAAGATTTATCTCAGTGTATGGGAACTGGACCTATGAAAGCTAATGAAGCATTTCTTATGTTGCTTAGAACAGATACCTTTTGTCATTGTAGCTAACAGAATTTACTAGAATGAATGAAGTTTTTGAATACATTCACAATATTTTTTTACTCTGTGCTTACAGTAGGGAAGGAGTTTGTCAAGTGCTTTAAACACATTTATTATGGAATGACTAAAGGTACAGATTGAGTGCTGATTTCATGCTTGTATCTTTTGCACAGTTGAATATTGAGGTATCTGTAATAAAAGCAAAATTCTGAATTATATAATTATTTTAATTTCAAATAATTCCTTGGGAGAACTTCCCCAAATGGAGCCAATAGAACTATTCTGGATCACAGTTCTTCCTCCAGAGACTAAAAAGGTATATAGCCTTGTATTTCCTACACCATAAATACTAAAAGTACTTAGACTACCACCAATGCCGCTCATTAACAGCAAACTGCATATTCTTGTGATGAAATAACTCCTCAGACAACCATTAAGGTAATATGGAAAAGAAATAATGTACAGTATAGAGAAGTACAGTAATATTTTTAATAAGGGATTATCAAAACCAAATATTTGACTTCATCATGTCAATATTACACACAGGCTTTTTTGAAGAAATGCTACCCATGTTAGGTAAAATATGGAGATCAATACTATATCTATTCCTGGTATGCTCTCATTTGTAGTTGTTCTGTGTATTAAAAAATGAAGCACAAAACCTTAAACAAACGAGGACAAAATCATAGAAACATTTAAAAATGCAAATGCTAAAAGAATACTAATGATATTTAAGCAAGTATTTTTCTACCATAAAACAAAATAATCTTCAGTTCATCAGGGCTTGAGGTAACTCACAATAAGAATGGTGCCATATTTGAAAGTCATTTTTACAGGATAAGTGCCTTACTAGTATGTCTACTTTTCCAACACAAAAACAGACTTGATGTCTAGGTAGGTAAAATAATTTCTAAATTTACCTTACCTCCAGTGAAAGTGTCTAAATACAATATGGTAACTGTAGTAATGCATATCCTATAAATCAACTGGGAATGAAATAATAAATCACTCCCACTGCTATTCTGCCGTATTTTAACTGATGGTAGCACAAATGGTGGAAGTATTTACAGTAGTAAAAAAAACCTGTACCAACTACTCTACTGTATATAAAATATTACACACTTTGTTTTCTGTTCATCAACTGCTTATGTACAAATATTCTGTCATTTTAAATTTATTCTTAAGATTATGAAAATATATTTTTCATTTTATGGAATGATAAAATGCATTCATTCTTTGGCTCAAAAATTTAAAAAATAGATCACTGTAAGAAAGAACAATAAGGCTACAGCCTCATGTATCCAGGCCTTTGTAAGGCTGGAAACATGGAAAGTGATAAAAAGCAACATGCACTATTAACTAAAACAATAATGAGTACAGTGTATATAGAACATTTTAAATCTGTAATATTTTTATGCCTGTACCATTAAATTGCTAAGATATCAGTGACTTGGAAGCAACTACTTCTTTCAAACTATCCAAAGAAGCAGATTATTCTATGTCAGTACAGGTAGATTATCTTAAGGCAATGTGGAAGAATAATCTGACTTCAGTTAGTTCACATCTTAGCAGTTGACTACACATGATGAAATTTACATTATTTACACAAACAGTGGCACATTACAATTTCAGCATGTTCAATTTCAGTCATCTGAATTGTATTGCAACTACACTTGAAAAACAGAAATGTACAGTAATCCAGCATCAAGTCCAGACTAAATTCGGTGGGTAAAATTTGAATATTAAAAATCTGAATATACCAACTGAGTTTCAGTATATTTTTGCCACTGGTTGTGTGTTACCATTTGAGTTATGAATATAGTATCACTCACATGGGAAGACACAGTATCATCAATGTAAGGATAGTAGTGCAGTACAGTTTTTTGTTTCTTGGAAGCTCACAGTAGCCTACATTATTCATTGATCACTTTTCAAGATCACTGTAATGATTGTCAGTACTTTACAGTACAACTAATATAGTATATAATGGTAGCTCTATACCTCTTAATCACTTTTCCAATATATATACAGTAATAATGCTACATTCGTTCCCTAAAAAAGCAAACCTTTGTACTGTACCAAGGTGTATGTGTACCGTATTTGCTTATGTGTATGATGTAAAAAATAAATATTGTTCAAATCAGTGCTATATACAGAGTTCCAGAAAAAGATGATAAAAATATGTAGTTATTCAATATACAGTACACTATCACTATACAGAACAAGATTCTTTTGTGACAAAAAACACAATTTGGTAATGTTTAAACTAAACTGCACTATATTATGAAAACTATTCAGTGACATAATCATGGTTTAAAACAAACTGATAAGTGTACTTAGTGCCATAACTGTATAGTACAGGCAATTTATCTCTAACAAATTTCATAAAGAATATCACTATTTTCTGTACATTAGTAATACAGCAGTTACACCAGCTACATGTGTGCATAAATAATGTAGTGCAAAATACTCTAATAAAATAAGTTTCTTTATTAACTTAACTCTACCGGTAATAAAGCAGACAATGTCGAGATGAGAGCAAGTGTCTGAGGTGTGAGCATCAGTCAGGTTGCTTGGGCACGGCACCGACATAATCGGCCAGTGCGTCCCCCAACTCACATGCTGCCTCTACCACCCCTCCACCTTCTGCACCCACCAAGCTCTCACCTGTTGAGGAAAATCCCATTCATAATTACAGTATCTTTATCATGCTGGAATAAAATTAAGCCTCCTAGTACTGGTCATGATGGAACAGTAGGAACATCCAACACTACTATAATTTCCTGTCACAAGTAATATTATCCTCTGTCATTCACCAGACATAAAGTGTTACCTAAACAACAACAAATTTAGACAACTTGATCAAGACTGAGAAATTAAAAAAAATGTGATAGCAAGATTGACAATTTAATATCACTTTGTGTTGGTAAAATACTGACTTTTTTGTCTTAAGTGTTTATGGAGATTGGGTTGGGGGGGTGCGGGGGAGGAGGGGGTTGTATCTCCCCAAATATTAAAATACGACGGCCTTGAAAAATAAATGCATTAAAAAAACACTATAAAACATTGCAATCTGCAAGCCTTCAGTCCAAACCGGATTATGGTCCACCGCTTGACTATTACCGTCAATTTTGTATGCAAAGTATTTTGTTAAGTAATATACTGTACATACTGACTGCAGGTTATCACTCACTTTCTGATCCAGTGAGAGGAAACATCTGATCTAACTGTCGAAGAATGTTCTCCAGCTCTTCCTTCACATCAGCAGCCGTTGAGTTTGCTGATTTCTTCACAGGGAACTCCTTTGGTGGTGAACTTTCAGCCAAGGAAGCATAGGAACCTACAGATGTTAGGTCACTGAAATTTACTTCCGTAAAACTTGGGAGTCTTGAACCATGGGAAGCTAGCTTGGGCCAATTAGGATCTGCAAATAAAGAGAAAACTATTGTATTTGCATATCTCACACAGTACTACACAGCTACCTTTTGGTGTATTGTACTTGTTTGTCTTGTTCCCCTTTCTGGTCACCTTCAAAAGCCTGACACCTTGACAAGCTTGCCCAACACACAGTTTCAACTATTTATTCTCCCCACCCACCTACATTTCTTACTTCTATGACATCCAAAGCAAACTTATACATGAACATCCCTGTGCAATTAAGAAATATTTCAACTAAATGCTTTAAAATCTAAAACAAAAGAACATAATCAGTACAATCCTGTACAGCAGGGAGAGTCAAGAACTGACCAACAATTGGTGTGGTGTGAGTACGGGGATCACTGGGAGCAGCTGTGTTCTTTTGACAAGGAGTGAATGGCATTCTCAAACTCTCTACAGTACCACATGGTTTGAAGGGGCTCCCTCCTGGATTTTCAACCTGCCGATAATTTCACATTTTTATACAGTAGTTTCAATATATGGTTTCTAACTACAGTACAGTACTTCCTACTACAATAGAGCTTTCATTGAGAAGGGGAAAAAATGTGAGATACTTCTATTAACATTGCTGGCAAGTTACTGTACAGAAAATAATGAGCATGCAATCTAAATGCAGCACTTGATAAACAAGAATATCAAGTGCCTCAATGTTATGCTAAGCCAACATAGGCCTACATAAACAAAGTAACAGTCAATTCACTTATCCTACGCTTCTCCTTAATATATCCTACCTCAACAGCCACTTAATTAACTAACCAGATGATTTTCCTTATTGTCGAGAACAGCAGTGTCATCAGGTGAGGGGCGTGAAGTGATGGGCGAGAGGTTGAGAAGAAGGCCACGTTCCCCTACAATGGGTGTGCTTTCTAACCGTGCCAACCCTCGCATTGCAGCCACACCACCAACCCCTTTGAGTCCCTCTCTTTCAGTCCGCATCACACCTGGATTCAACCTTGGCTGAAAGTCCTGTTAATACACAGACATGTATCAATATCATGTCTTAGTAGAATGAAGGTTACCAGTATATATAGGAAGCAATATAGTAAAATCAAGGGAATAATGGAAGTAAAATAAGGAAAATTCTGAGGAGTAAACAGAGGGGATATAAAAGGAATCATATGTTGTGAGGAGGAGAGAGTGAGGATGTGGATGAATAAAGTATATACTGCATACAGTACCTGAAGGATTGACTTCAGTTTGTTGATCTGTGTCTGGAGTTGCTGGATGTGTTGTTCCACCACTTGACCCGACACCCCGATAGTGCTCCCCTCTTCTTCCAGCTGCCTGCACAACATACATGAACATAGAGTAAAATATGGTTTCTTTTTTGGCTAAAGGTAAATTTCAACAGTATCCATTACATCAGTTATACAGTATTTCTACTTTATATATCTTTTCACATTACGTACAGTACTTCATTTACAGAATCCTCTTTATAATCACTTCTGTCCAATTCAGTGGACTAAATACACCAATAATAAAAACTGCTCTTCTACCTGTGACCCTCCTGAAGGTGCATGATGACTGAGTGTATTTGGTGGCGTGGTGAGGTGGGAAGGATGGTGGGTTCACAGGCCCTCCTCGCCACCATCCCTCCCATACCTCTCCCCTCCTTATTGTCTCCACCCATACAGTGGCTGTCCTGGGAGGTGTTGAGGATGGTGCGGGAGAAGAGTTCATGTTCGTCATTGTCATCGTCCTGCCCCTCATCCTCACTGCTCTCACTCCAGGACACACAGGCTCCAGCCCTACCCCCACCATCACTCCTATAAAATCAAGTTAGATCTACCTTGTATGACATATGTATTTGCTTCCTTAACCCGCCAGTGTTATTCTATACACACGTGTATGTGAGTGCTCCTCAAATAAATATGTTAAGTCCAATAAGAATTTACTACACTTACAATGCACAATACAGTTGACCCTCGAATGGGCGGACTAATAGGGCGGGACCGCTGTCCACAGATTGAAAATGCGTAGGTTTCCATACCTTTTAACTATGACATTACAGTACAGTACTTTACTGTAAACAACTGTATGCAGTACAATACTGTACTGTATTTTAAGCAACTGTATGCAGTTCATTACTGTAGTTATCCTTATAATACAAATACAGTTAAAGTCCGTTAATCCGACCACGGATACTCTGAAAATCCTAATAGTCCAAATTTTTTAAAGTGGTAATAAAAATTTCAATTTTGGTGCCCGAGTGGCCTTTGCGGAGATTTTCCGGGTGTATCATCAAATATGCCTACGTGATTCGCATACAGCTGGGTCACCCACACTCTCCCACCTATTAGGCATACCTATGCGCAAATTAATATTAAGTGGAAGTGATTTTTCAAGGAAAATTACCAAAATTAATTAATATAAACTAACGAATGTTTGTGCATGAATGAAAATACAATGAGTTTTGTTAGTGATAACTGAAATTTTCACCCCACTGTCACTCACGCTACCTTGATACACTCGTGATAAGCCTAACCCCTTTATAGTGAACCTCTCAATACGGGCATTTTTCAAAATTTTAACACATATCCCGGTACAGACATTTGATATGGTGAAAAGTGCAAGTGATTGTATGAGAAAATTACAAAGAATAATTAATATAAACTAAGGAAATGTGACTGTATGAGTAGAAACTCATGAATTATTGGTGATAACTGAACTTGTCAACTCGTCACTCAGGCCCAGTGGGACTGACTTTATTCTCTGTGAATATTAGTTATCCCCCACAGGGCTTGAATAAAGATTGTTGTAGGATCTGGTCACTTTCTAGTGGATTTGATGAGATCTGCCCACATGGATTAAAATTCCACGCGAGGTGTACTGCAACTGGAGGCCTTTTTTTTTCCACTGTTGTGTGAACCGCCAGCACACGGGGGTGCATTTCCTTTTGCATGCAGCAGTGTAAACTCCCTCCCCCTTATAGTCCTTCAGGGCTGGTCTCATGGAAGGTACGGCCCCACTTGTAGCTCTTGTGGTAACTGGCTGTGGGATCAAAGCCTTTCCCCCAATCTCCCTGGTCCAGTAAGCTCTGGTCCCATTTCCTTGGGATGTTCTTCGGCAGCCCAGGCATATAGGGCCAGCCCCTCCTTTATTTTAATTTGTTTAATACACTGCAACCAGAGTGTACCAGGGGTCTGTGGGGCAGAAGGCCATTCTGCCCAGGGAGAACAATAACTCGTCACTCACTACACTCACGCTATTAGGCCTAACCTTTTAGAATGAACAACCTTTAAAAACATTCATTTTCCATACTTTGGGCTCAAGTTTAGAAGTATTTTTAGTCATTAGCTGTGTATGAGAACCAGAGATACGAGTGAAAGCACACGTAGTATTGAGAGTGGGTGTGCAGCAGACAGTCGTACATAATGCATTAAATTTAAGCCCTCGGATATCTCTAATGTTCTGATAACTCGACAAGTGTCTCCCCTCAATATTTCTGTGTCCGCCCAAACCGAAATCCGCACAAGTGGGGTCCGCTCATGCGAGGGTCAACTGTATATGGTTATCTTTACACCCCTAAAGATACATTTCATGGGATTCCTGCACACTTATGGTACATATGACAACACCAACTCACCCTTCTCCATTGGGGTCTGGATTAGTGGGGATGGCTAAATACCGCTGCTTATTCCCACTACCTCCTCCACCTTTAAGTCTGTATTTGAGTATCTTCATCAACGCACGTCGCCATTCCTTACTGTTTGTCTGGTACAGTAAATAACAGTATTACAAAAACAGCACAATAATATCTCAAGCTTTGTTAAGAGTTATAATGTAAGCCAAAGTTGACCATGGGAAAATTTGGCTAACAGTATACCATTCCAAACTTTTCATACAGCTAGCAAACAACACAAAGCAACTTCATACCACTTATAATCTGGGTATAAAAAACACACCTATGATATCTGCTTTAAAACATGGACAGTACCTCATGACAATACTCCTGAATGGGATGAGAGAGTTTGTGACTGCGTGAGGTTCGGGCATGAAGGAAACAATCCTGACACAAGTTGTACCCTAAACACCGCAAGCACTGGTACCTGAGGCCAATGACTGGCCGCTGTTTACACACACCACACTTGACATCATGACACACTGTAACAAAATTATACATATAACAATAAAGCCATGCCTCCACACTTCACATAACATACTATAACACATTTAAGCTATGCCTAATACACTTTCTATTATGACACACTCACAAAATGTACAAAACTGTACTGTACAATGGATGCATAGAAGATGGTTAATTCTTCTAAAGTCTGCCACAGAATAAACAACTTTTTAGTAAATTAAAGTAACTGTAATTTATTTTTCTACACAGTTTGAGAATCAGTTTCCTCTAGTTACTAGTATATAGACATCTTCTCTCAACAACATCAACTTGTAATAAAAATGGTCTCAGAAACATTATGTACCGTACTGTAATTACAAACCAAGTTCTGCAGCAGTGAGTCTGTAGAGTGTTGTCCACCACACCAGTGTCTGAGGTTCCCGCAGTAGCCACCCCAGCAGCACCTCCTCTCCTATCCCCACCTCACCTGACACCTGACACACAAACAAAATATCAGTAATTTACACTAAGGAGTAGATATTAATATCTGTATACAGTAAAATTAATGCAAAAATATTAAATACAACAAGTGAATGATGCCTGCCTCCTTGATACATTAATTCCATAGTCATTTTACCAGCAGGTGGATAGAGTTTGAGTACCGGTACATTAAATACTTGGATACTGAGAAATCTGGGAGTTAATGATACATACATGTGAGTCAATCATGCATTAGATTCAATACAATACCTCCTTAAAACAGCTCTCCACAGCAGCAGCTACGAGAGACAAACCAAACGATGGCTGCTCAGACAACAGCTCAGGTATACGTGCCAGATTTCGAAGTAGCGATCCAAGTTTCCGCCTGACAGCATCAACAAAGCATACAGTTAAATCTACAGATCTTTAAGATACACTCTACAGGAAATATAAGACTTCATGGGCTAGGCAATAACCGGCTCTATAGACAACACAATACCACACATGTAACTACTGTACTAGTCATTGTCACCAACTGACCAAGGATTCTTCTTGCAAATGTTCCTTCATATCTTGATCAAATATAAAAAAGTATAGGGAAATATATACAGTATATAAGAAATGCTAGTATACTGTATAATACAGTACACTATTCACAGGTAGAAGGTACATTTCCCTTTTCAACTGCCTCATATTTAAACATTTAGGTTTGAACTCCTATAAGTTTGTGACTATACAGGACATCTAGACATATCAGTGACAAGATATTTACTACCTACCTGGTACAACAGTTGTTATGATCGGCCACTTGACTGAAGAGGTATCGGTACTTCTCCTGTAGTCGACCCCCACACATCACCACCAGCAGCACTTTGCAACCCAAAACTTGCACCATGCCATTCCGTCCTCTGCACAATGACCCAACATAATGTACACCATTAAATCTTAAACAACACCTGTCACTTTCTGATTAAATGTATTTTTACTACAGGACTACCTACTTCTTTTTCTTGTCAGGGAACAGCTACCTACTGACATCTTACAACAGAATGGTAGAACTGTATTATATAGTATTACATTAGGCCTTAGACAAACTGTAGCATAGTCAGGTTACCCATGAGCAGTACCTCTTCTCACCTACAGTACTTTACATCTATGGATTGAACTCAGCTCAAAGTGATGCTTGGCAAACTATCTTTGTAATAACCTGGTGCAATTCTTGAGTTAAGTCAGAAATAGCTAGAAATAACTTAGATCATATACTATGACTTACCCCAGGCCATTTTGTTACAGAAGATAAAAACAAAAAAAACTATAAAAGAAATAATGATGCTACAGAGTAAAATTTTCATAAACATATGTACTTTACAGAAGTTTTTGCAAAATCCTTCTAGTAATAACTATGGGAGCAGAAATCAATGAATGAACCATGTGACGAGACAAACAATGAATGAATGAGTATACCATAACCCAGTAACTTACAAGTCATATATATTTAGGATAAGGTTGACTGTGAGCTGAGTGGCCAGAGCAACATGGACATGGCGGTGTTTGTAGGTTGTACGCAGCATCTTGAGAATAATATGCTCCACCTGCTTCACCTCCACCAGGTCATTGTTCTCACCAGCTCGTAATCCACTGGTGTCAAAAGCTGATGCCACACACTGGAGAGGCACATCGTGTACTGAAATAAACAGATATTACAGCCATGCTATTCTGTGTATCTGACTATAATTTTCAGATGACGTCAAATGAAGCACTGTACTGTAGTTTTGAGGAAGCCGTAGCATCCAATTCACTTACAAATATACTACACGCTTAACGGGAGATTCTTTAAAGGGCATATTGGTGAGCTATTGATTCCTTCAAACTATGCCACAAAACAGATCCCCAATAATGTATTATTAAGGTCATCTGTTTCCTGGCATAGGTTGGAGGAATCACATACCTTCCAATTCACCAACAAGAGAATCTCCCCTTTTGTAAGAAAAGGATACCTACACTTGAGTTTTGTCTGTAGGCGACGTAGTTTACATGCAGTGCGGTACGCTGCATATTTGACTGAGTTGATTGACTGAATCTCTTCAAAGATTCTGACATACTCAGGATGGTCCCACTGTGTGACTCCTCGGTTATGACTGAAACAGATACAAATGTTAACTCTTCATTGGTTACCTGTAAGAAATGAATCAATGCAGAAAAACCATGAATACAAATATCCAGGGTAGTAATGTGCAGTACAATTCTGTACTAAGTACAGTACCAGTAAAGTGTATATGAAAAGTTAAATATTCCATAAATTGATTAGAATCATGACGAAACAAAATACTAGAATATAACTGTCATCCACGACAGAATAAAAGATGAATAGGTAGTTGCCTATTCCCAACATACAACATACTGTACCATTCTTACTTGACATAGAACGGAACTCCTGAGGAGGCGCGGGACAAGGCCCAGTCCTCTAATACATGACCTGCAAAGAGTTTTACCAGATAAATAATAAAAATGATTGATGGGAGAAGACAATAGTCAACCAAATAAAACTACTGGAAAGAGTAAACCATTCCAAGTAACCGATAACTATTAGTTTTGTTAACCTGGTCCTGTTTTCTGGCATAGTTTGGAGGAATCAAGGTCCTCTTAATGCACCAAAATTTGGTATTATTCAAGCGTTTGTCCATAATCACTCCCATTAATTCTTTTCTGTCAAATATATTACTTAATACATGTACATCATTTCCTTATTGGTTATTTCCATCACATATGCATTATATACAACGACCGGTACCCTAATAGATTAAATTTTCCGTTAGTATTCGTACTGGCCACATGCGGCATACCTAGCCAGGTACACTCCATAAGATTTCCACCTGGACCACCCCCTCACTTGACTTGGCTAACGTGGCAACAGCGCTTCATTTGTGTGATCTCCTGTGCATATGCAGTACCAGTACAAGACAATATTTCAAATTGGCAAAGCTTCATCTTCCGTATTAGGGTCGGAAAAAAGGGGGAGTGTGGGGGGGGGGGGGGGGGGGAGAGGACAGACTGTTTGGTGGGTGGAAGGAGGGGTGGTGGTGTAGAGATGAGGAGTCACATGTGCTAATGCAACATTCCAGCCATTTTAATATACTTTGTACCTGTATTTATTAACATATCAGTAATGTGTTATCCTCCAAGTAATTAAAAAATTATTTACATATATTCATTTTTGTAGACACACCTGACTACACTACACACTTGGATACCAAATATAGTTTACTTCAGCTCTCATTACGGATAACAAACAACCTTGGCTAGGGCTGCGCAGTGTTACCACATCCAGCTAGGTCCCAGGAATTTGCCCCGGTCACTTTATGATGGTTTACACCGGTTATATCCTGGTGGTTTGTCCAGGTTAGGACCCGGTAGTCTGCTGTGGTCTAGGTTAGGTTAGGTCAGACTAGTTTCCATAGATAAAAAGTATCTTAGAATGGTCCAAAATAGTGGGTAATGATACTAAAATATACAATATACAGTAGTGAACTTGAACTCAGTACTTCTCTACTTACCTATAAAACACTAGCAGCGATACCTGACGTTGTCCGGGTGAAGATCCTACATGTGGTTTTGTCAATAAATTTCCTCTAATTATTTTTATGTGAACTTATTAGGAGGGTGGGAAGAGTCCATTATCCAGTGTGGTTGCTGGTCCCCCAGAGAAACCATGCCAGCTTTACAACCACAAAAGTTATCAATGACGCAACTACAGCAGAAGGTGGCATTGTAACAGCTACGATTAAATAGCAATGCCCAAGTGGCGAATTGAGCTGCAGGGGTACTGGTAATTTTAAAACTTTTTTTTAACTGTCCTTAGATTTAGTATTAAATTTAGGTGTTTAATATTTTGTGGTTTGAATTCACTCCTAAACTGGGCATGCAAGCCAGGCCTGCCTGCATTCTTGATGATTGAGACCATAGAGTCTATGTTGAGAAAGCCATAAATGTTTGGATGTTATAAGCTGATAATTCAAGAAACACATATCCGCCAAAAATAAAATTAGACCGAGGACATTCCTGGGTCTACACCAGTCAGAATGGTGCATCATTTGTCAACAATTTTTTTTTTAATTGCACCGGGGATCTTTCGGTTAAGGCCAAATAACAGCGGCTTGGGCTGCAGAGTACTGGGATCAACCCCCTCCAACCCCCTTGATCATTTAAAAAAAAAAATTGTAGGCCAAGGACACTTCGCAGGCTTCATCGATCAAAATGACATATAACTTTTTAGGAATATATATATAGATTGAATTCTGAAAACTTTGAGTCGAAAACAAGGTATTATTTAGTCAAGCGTTTGTCCATAATCACTCCCTATAATTTTGTTCTGTCAAATATATATACTTCTTGATACATGTATGTCATTTCCTTATTGGATATTTCCATCGCAAATGCAATAACATGAACTGTCGGTTCCAGTATAATATCAATTCAAGATGACCACCAAATGTTTACATCCAGTCCCAATATTTTGCTAAGGTTAGGTTTCGGTAGTTTGCCACAGTCCTGATTAGGTTAGGTTAGTTGAGGTCTACCTAATTTTATTTAATGCATTGTAGTGTTTTTCAGACGAATCTAGTTCAAATATGGCGAAATTGAGGTGTTTTCAGAGATTGAGTAGGGGGAGGTAGAGGGGGGTGATATCTCCCAAAACATTAATTTGCGACAGATGTGAACAATAAATTCGTTCAAAACCCGCTATAAAACATTGCATTCTGAAGACCTCGAGTTGAAAGCAGATTATGGACAAATGCTTGACTATTACCAAAAACAAGGGTAAAAATTTACAATAGCGCCTCCAAGTTTTTTTTTGTGAAATGTTTTACAGCCACTTTAACCAACCTGACCTGACCTAACCTAACCTAGACCTAACCCTAACAACCTTCGGTCCTAACCCTAACAACCTTCGGTCCTAACCCTAACCACCTTCGGTCCTAACCCTAACAACCTTCGGTCCTAACCCTAACAACCTTCGGTCCTAACCCTAACCACCTTCGGTCCTAACCTTAACAACCTTCGGTCCTAACCCTAACAACCTTCGGTCCTAACCCTAACAACCTTCGGTCCTAACCCTAACAACCTTCGGTCCTAACCCTAACAACCTTCGGTCCTAACCCTAACATGAAATTTTATATTGTGACGAAACGAAATACGAGCACCAACTTAAACCTTCATGATGGTATTGTATATATAATAAACTATTATGTTTACATATTGACATTAAAATGTATTTGGAGGCGTGCTTATAAACTTATACCAAAACGAGTTATGGACAAATTCTTGAATATTATCCAAAAGTCAACTACTGTATGCTAATCCCTTAATCGAGTTCGTCATAATTATATATACCTTAACTTAGCTGTGATAGACATATTGCACTGAAACATGTCATCAAAAAATCAATAGCTGGCAATCTTTCCATTTCTTAAGTTACCCCAAAACAAACATGACAATATAATTTGACGTTTTGACAAATATCAAGCAACAGCAAACACACACATCAGTCTAAATATTAGAGAAGCTAGTATTTTATTACTAACCAGTGCAACCACACATCAATCCAGTCTTAAATTAACTCACCTTCTAAATTCTCCACCATTGCTCTTGACTGAACAAGGATAATGTTTGTACCCAGGGCATAGGACCGAGTAGTGATTAAAAGTTGTGGTTTGAACTTTGAATGAGGCGACTGAGGCGAGGTGTAGTGACGTGAGCAGCGTTACCAACGTTAGCTAAAGGTTCTGTTGCTATCGCCGGAGTCACTCCAGACCCGCCCAATAATACAGCAGAAAATTATCCACAAAAAGCACCCCCCCCCCCCCCCATCAAACGGGCCACTTTTTAGCGCACGGTGTATCACCCTTCGTGCTAAAGACCTGCCTGTGCAAGTCTGCTCAACAGCCCACTGTCAAGGATCATCCAGTTCTCCATGGACACGGGTGAAGTTCCAGCTGACTGGAGACGAATTAACAACTAATATCATCACTCCAATCTACAAAAAGGGAAGCAAAACACAGCCACTTAACCACAGGGCACAGGCGGCAGGCCAGTGTCAAAGTGTTGTGTTGTGTCAAAGATGATGGAGGGTAGCCTATATAAGGTGCAGAATATAATGCTACACTTGACGACAAATAAACTAATCAGTGATGTTCAACATGGATTTAGGGCCAAACGTAGCAGTGGATCTATAACCTCCTCACATACCTACATGTATGACATTGTGAATGCCATTGACATAAGAGAAAATGTGGACGCAAACTACTTTGACTGTGAGAAAGCTTTTGACAGCTAGGGTACCACATCGGAGGCTAATTACAAAACTAGAAGTCCAGAGGGAGTCTGGGCCGGGAGATGTGCAGCGCTGGGTATCTACTTTCTTGTCTAACACAGGTTCCACACGGTAGTCATCAGACTAGGTGCAAATTCAGAGTGGCACCCAGTTGAAAGTGGAGTGCCACAGGGATATCTGTCCTTGGCCTATAGTCCTGTTCACCTTGTACGTCAACGGTCAATGATTAAATTAATTAACGCGAGGTTTGGAGTCAGAGGTGTGCCACAAGGTCTATACTGTATAGACCTTGGTCCTAACGGTGACGGGCTAATGGAAGCCGCGCCTAAGCCGCTCACCAGCTGGCAGGAAGGCAGCGCGCGCTGTGTGTGCGCCGCCAAATGCGTCACCCATGCGATTTCTGCGTGTCGCGCGCCACCCGCGATGCCTTCCTGCTGAACGCAGCCCTGGCAGCTGGCAGAGGAACTGCATGTGAAGGTTATTAATAGAAGTAGGTGCGAAGATGCAAGAAAAAAGATTAAACTGGTATGGGCATGTCATCAGAAGAGAAGTTGAGTATGTTGGGAATAGAATTATGACATTGCAAGTTGAAGAACAGAGAAGAAGAGGAAGACGATTGCAATTAAGTTTAGATGGAAAGACAAGCTGAGGAAAGATCTGCTGGAAGTTAAAAGGGACTAATTATAGAGATGAACATGCGAGAGACAGAACAATAGATGGAGAATACTTATAATAGCGAGGAACAGCGAGTCAGCGACCCCATATAGAAATGGGAACAAGCTGAAGAAGAAGGATTGGAAAAATATGTTTTCCCTTAATGTGGCTCAACTTTTTAATTACCTAATTATATTTCATGGAACTAACCATCCATGGCTGTGGAAGCTCAAAATCAGCCAATTTTGGCGCAGGTATACCGCAGCCTTGGCAATTCTGAATTGAGACAGCATCTGCCAGCTTCCTACTTCCAAACAGGGGTTAACATTCTAAAATAATTAAACATGTATAAAACAAAAGAAAGATACCCTTCAGTATGAAAGTATAATTTCAATTATTAACATTATATAACTCACGAAGACAAACAATAGAAAACAATTACAGGGCTCAAAAAATTCAAATCGTTCGGACTGCATATTATCATCGTGTGTATTTTATAGTGGTACAGGGTGTTGTCTTGCCTTTCTTTCAGCTTTTAATTAAAGAAATATTTTGTGTTAAATGAATTATGTTGTTAAAGTATCAACTAAATATTACTGTCAGTTTAATTACTTATTAAATTATTTTGACTGTGTTTCTCACCACATCATCAATGGAAACGAACATAAACAATACTCAGCTGGTCCTGGCTGCTGCTGGTTGAAGCCTGGTTCCTCTGAGCTAATAAGTATTGGTATGTAGTGAACACATTACTATGGGTCATATTAAAAAACATTGATGGTATCTACGATGGTGTGGTACCGGTACGATGGAGCCGCCTCCGAGCTGTCGTATCGGTACCACGCCATCGTGTGCACCACAGATGTTCTATAATTCACGAACTAAGGGGCAGGAGGTAAGAACATTCACGGTGTATACGATGGCGTGGTACCGGTACGATGGCTCCACAGACAAACAACAAAGCCGTCGTACAGTATCACATCATCGTATGCACCACGGATATTCTTGCATACGACATTCTGGGCCATATTCAAAAATCTTTATGGTGCTTACGATGGCAGGGTACCGGTACGACGGCTCCATAGACAAACAACAGAGCCATCGTATGCACCACAGATGTTCTTGCATGCGACCCTATATTTGGTAAATTTACAGAAATACTGAGTTCACTATATTGTATATTTTATAGTCTATCCCATCCTAGCTTGCAATTGGAGCCTAGCTGTATTTTTAATGCTGGTCTCTGATTGGTCAATATCTCCAGGCAACCTCCGTTCACACTTACCTTTCCCAAACCAAAACATTACATTTCTCCGAGGTACATTTTTTTTGTTTTTTCTTGGTGCCGCACTTATTTCGCTTAATATTTACTTGACACTTTGGTAACCTGACAGAATAATGATAGAGGATTACTTTTATCATGAAAAAAATATCCATATAATTAAAAAAATATACGATTAAATACGAGTTGAAGTGAAACGAGTAGCTAAAAATGTTTAAAAATGGGTGGATGATGTAGATAAAATCTTCCTGTATCTAATGGTAGTATAAGATTGTAGATAAGACAGAAATTATTTCTGCAAACGTAATTTTAATGCCAAGATGTCAATGACGCTCTAATGTGCTCATTTCTTGTATTTTAATTTTGATTGTGTATTATCCAATAGTTAAGCTAATCTTTTTATTATTATGGTTGTGTATTATTCGATAGTAAAGCTAATTCCTCATTTTTCAGACAATGCATTCTTCAAATAGTTGTGTACTTTGCCATTGATGTTGGGCAAGATGCTCCTCCGGTCATTACTGAGGGTGACAACTGCTGCAGGGTTTCGTCAGACCAGTTGGATGCCGACAACTGTAATAACCACAACCAGTCACTACTCCACAATACCAAAAGGTACAGGTCAGCAAAAAAAGTATTAGAACTTCCCTATGGATTGTTATAGTTAATTTTAATGTAATGGTGGTTTCCATACTTTTTTTGCAGCTGTACAGTAGTGACTCCTTAACCCCTAAAAACCACAATTCGTTACGACAGCCTTCACCCCCCAGCCGCAAAAACAACCAGATTTATAAAGTTACTCTAAGGTTAGTTTTGTTCTTATAGGTTTGTAGAGCTTTATTTTACACACCAAAATATGCAAACGAAAGTCTTCTATCTCCACTGGTTAGAGTACAGCAGCATGTCAAAGTCGGAAAATAATATGACAGTTACCCCCCATGTGTTACGCATGTTTATAATGCGTATATGCATGAGTATGTGTACCTCGATGTGTGATTGCATGTTTGTGTATGTAAAACGAGTATATATTATAAATGCACTTAAATAGACAGAAAAGGCAAGTCCTTTTATTATACAACTGTGCATACCTAAGCGGTGTACAGCATTGCCACAGTCTGTCACTTACTGCCGACCCAGACCTTCACAGTGGTACCAATGCCATGCCTGTATATAGTCCCAGCAGTTTTTTTTTTTTTATTGTAATGATAGTGGTTTATCGGCTCCAGTGCAAAAGCACCCCTCGGCATGATAGAGGCGCTTGGGTCTTAAGGGGTTAAAAGCCAAGATGTAACCATATTGCAGTTTCTCCTGAACTCGTCACACAAACTACTACGTTGCATCCCAGTTAAATATTCTTAAATTTGTCTGATAATAAAATTAGGCCTTTATAAATATTTACCCTTTGGCACTCTACTGCAGTGTAACATCTGCCCTGCATTGCTCTCTTAATAACATAACATAACCCTCTTAAGGGCTTAATTAAAGTGTTCTTATATTATGTTTTCCTGGTAATTACTCAATTTGAACTGTGAGTTGGACTATAACTAGTTCTTTCCAGATGCCTTCAAGGACAAGTGGGAGAGTCTTTACCGACGAGAGGTGGCACGAACCATGGAGGAGCTGGGGACCTTGATGAGGAAAGAAGTAGACTCCCCACCAGATGCCAAGATACTCAAAGTAGCCATTGTGGGTGTTCCAAACTCGGGCAAGAGCACACTTATTAACAGCCTTATTAGATGGAAGGTAAGTCATGGTTTTATTTATGACAGTCTAAAATCATTACCCTCATCTGTCACAGGAGTTTTATGCTTTACTTGTACAGTACTTTAAAAATTATGATTTGGAACATCCTCTTATAAAAGTTCAAAATGCAGATGAGAATGGAATTTTTCTTTCCCATGGATAATAAGGTAGGCCCAGAAAAATATGGATAAATGTGAAGTTTTTGTGTTACGGTATTCAGTTTGGGGCCACTGATTCCTATCGACTGTGAAAAAAACAGATAATCTAAGCTTGGGTTATTTATGTTATGAAACAGTTTTGAGGGTTCAGTTGAGGAACCAACAGCCTACAATTCCACAGACATCATACATGCCCACAAATAAATGTAAGCCATATGAATTATTTGTGTGGTTGCAGGTGTTCAGTGTGTCTTCTAAAGTTCACACAACCCTGGTTAATGCAAGGGGAGTGATAAACGAAGGTGAAACACAGCTGGTCTTCCTCGATACACCCGGACTAGTCACACCTCTTGAAGTCTCCAGGTACAGTACTATACTATGTTCTATCAACCTTTAACCACCATTGTCCAAGTTGGTCAACCTTGAACTTGTATTCAATATAAAAATTAGTGTCAAACATTGGTTTCTTCTATTAAGATTGTTTTAATTGCTTACCAAATCATCTGCCCCTGGTGGTGTCCTTGTGGTACATGTATGTCATTTTGTAACATGAGTATGTTATCAGTCCTGTCTTCCACTCCCAGACACAGACTGAACCGAACGTTACTGAGTGAAGCAGAGATGTCACTACTTGAGGTCGACTTGGTGGCTGTGGTCCACGATGTGTCAGACCACTTCACCCGGAACTTCCTTCACCCCAGAGTTCTACGCCTCCTGGCACTTCACCCCACCACACCTTCTGTTCTTTTGCTTAATAAGGTAGGCCCAGAAAAAGTTAAAATGATGTGAGTGTACAGGAGAGTGCTGCACAAACACAACTTTACATATAGATAAAAATCATTTTGCTCTCCACTTTCTTTGCTAAGGTTTGCCACTACATCACTGGGTAGGTTCATGTGCTGGCTTTACAAGTACTGTACAACATCAGTAAAAGTACTGTTTTCACACTGACTGATTTTGCAGGTTGATAAAACAAAAAACAAGCAAACCCTACTGGATATGACTCGTAGCTTAACAGAAGGAATTGTGGGAGGACAAAAGGCATATGTTTACACTGAAAAAAAGAACCAGTATTTGAATAAAGATTACTTAATTTCTAAAACAAATTTAAATGTAAAAAACATTGATGATGAACCACAATATTCAGCTCGTGCCTCTGAGAACGAGAGGCTAGATAAATGTTCAAAAACTATTGACAAAGTGATAGATACGAAAAGATTACTAAAGGATTCAGACATTGACAGAATGAGCACAGAAGAGGGAGAAAGTTATAATACAAGCAACACCCAGACAAAGCATTCTGAGGCAAGACAAGAGTATAATGAAGGTGCTGAGGTGGAGGACCGTGTGGTTGAACGTGAAATGAATATTGAGAGTGATTTGTCGGGAGGAGAGGTGATAAGACTAGACAATATCAGTGAGAGTGATGTGCTGGAGGGGCGTGTGCATCTGACGGAACACCAGGTACTGCAGTTTGTGGAGAGGCGCAAGTCATGGCCCAAGTTCCACGAGGTATTCATGATCTCAGCTCTGGATGGCACTGGGGTAGATGACTTCAGGGACTTCCTCATGGCCTCAGCTCAACCCGGACCCTGGATCTTCAGCTCACAGGTTAGTACTGAGGACACACACTCAAAGAAATCTGAATGCTGTCAAATGACTCGTGGACCTGCCAGGATTCTTCTTCTCCCTGACATTACAGTTGTTGCTGTAAAATTTCTTCCTTTGCCTTACATTTGGAGTGGCAATCAGGATATTGCAATGTACTACGGTATAACAAATTATTTATAGAATCTTGTAACCTAGCATACATGGTTTGTAAGACAGTGCTCCTTCGTTATTGACGGATTTACTCTACTGTACTCTCTTGTGACTAAAAATAATTCTAAACTTGAGCCAAGAGTATGGAAAATTTATGTTTTGAATGGTTGTTCATTCTAAAAGGGTAGGCTTAAAAGTATGAGTGTAGTGAGTGAAGAGTGAGGGTGATGGTTGACAAGTACAGTTATCACCAATAATCCATGAGTTTCTACTCATGCATATACATTTCCTTAGCTTATATTCATTATTCTTTTTCACTTTCTCTTACAATCATTTGCGCTTTTCACCATATCAAATGTACTGTATGTGCCGGGACGTGTGTTATAATTATGAAAAATGCACGTTTTGAGAAGTTCACTATAAAGGGCTTAGGCTTATCACGAGTGTAACAAGCTAGCTGGAGAGTGAAAAGTTGTTCACTATAGAGGGGTTAGGCTTATCGGGAGTGTAACGAAGGATCGGGTGGGAGAACAGTTGTTCACTATAAAAGGGTTAGGCTTATCACGAGTGTATCAACCGAGCGTGGGGGTGATAGTGGGGTGGTAAGTTGAGTTATCACCAAAACTCATTGAATTTTTATTCGTGCACACACATTCCTTTGTTTGTGTGCATTAATTTTGGTAATTTTCTCTCAAAATTAATTCCCTCTTCTTATTTAACATACTGTAATGCGGTATAGACGGTTTTATTATCAACGGCCATCTTTAGAACGTAACCCTCGTCGATAACGAGGGATAATTTATAAGTAAATGTATGATTCTATTGAAAGTTCATTTTTATATAAAATGTATTGGTAATATTTTAAGCTTTTTGTTAAAACATATAAAGATGTATCTGGCATCCATCTTTCTGGAACAGATGGTTGTTTGTGACATATTTCCAGCTATCAATGTTATGTCTATTTCTTTTCCCTGTTCATTTGCCAGCATTGGTGGGAAAATGGGATGTATTAATGGAGTGTTTTCAGGTTGTAACAGACCAGAACCCCCAGGAATTGGCATTAATGACAGTGAGGGAGAAGTTCCTTGACTATTTCCCTCAGGAGCTTCCCTATACAATGCACTTCTCCATTGATTACTGGGATATCACTGATTCTGGTAGGTATCATACTGCTCTTTGCAAACTGTGCCTGAGGGCTGTAGTTTCTGATCACCCCTTGTGTATCATTCTACCAATGTATTCATGCCATATTGTCCATAGTTTGTCTATTCTCCTATTCTTGTAGGGTTTTGAGTTCTTTATAGACACATTTCCTTAGCCCATTATAGTATTACAGTGTGTTAGAGAGGTCAAGATAGGGCTTTTTCTTTACAGAACTGTTGAGTATCACCGTGCGCGTTGGGTGTCAGCGGCTGGGTTTGGTGAAGATGGTGGTAGGTGGTGGAGGTAGGAAAGTAGGTCGACTGGCCAGAGAGGCAGAACAGAGCCTTCGCAACACCTTCAGAAGTGAAGTCAAACTCCGCCTCAACATTGTCTATGATCCATCACTTAAAAAGAAGAAAGGGCTTAAATAATGTTTTGTAAAAGAGAGTTTTTTATAATTTTTTATTATATTCATCATCAACACCTTATTCATAAATGGGGGGGGTGGAGCTTTTCTAGGGCCAGAGATGGAAAATTGAAATCAGATATAAGCAGAGCAGGATGGAACACCCAATGAAAGAGGTCACAATCTATTCCAAACCCATTAAATTATAAAATCCATAATGAAAATATCTGTATTCAGCCTAGTTGAAAGGATCCAATTCCATGAACAGTCAAGTTCAAATTGGGTTCCCATACCAAACAGGTACATTATAAAATCTCTCCCACTCTGTGTTCTTTGTTCCTCATAGTCCCCCTCAGACCATACACTTTTTTCACCATTAGTTTAATTCATTTGTCAACTTGCCTATACCAACTCAGATCACTGTACTCTCTGACAAAGTGAAATTCACTCATATGATCATATCACATCTTTTACAGGCCAACGTTTCGCAACCATATGATAGGGTGAATATCATGCTTTTACAAAATCTAGGAATATATGATGTACAATTGTACATATAAACTGTAAGTTAGAATAAAAATGGATAATTCATTGTCTTTATTGCCTCGCTCGCCTTTTTTCAAGGGGTGGAGGCTATAGCACAATGAGTGGAAAACTTAAAGCAGAATACAGATAACAGAGACAAAATACCCAGTTAAATGTTAGTTCACACATTCACTCCCTTTTTTAGCATATTTAGGCTGATGAGTTAGCAAACACTTTCTGGCTTGGCAAAGTCTTTTTTCTTCCCCCAGTCGGTGGTGCAGCCCAGAACGACAATTATCAGAACATTGATTTCAGTTAATGTGGCAGCAGGAATAATAATTTTAGTGATAGCAATGTGACATTAGCTGTCAATAATCTATAATAGCTGAGTAGAATGGCAGTGTGCTTGTGCTCAGGACTCACGGCAATAGAGATTGAACTACTGTATAATAATTTTGTTCATAAGTAAACGAGAGAACAAGAACATGAAGGAAAACCCTTCAAAAGCTCCGGCTCTTAATGATTCAAGTGAAATAATAAAATATCCATATGTAAAGGTCTCAAAAATATTAATTATGTTTTATCTGGATTTTCGTATTCATATGGCTATATTAAAATTTTGAAAATGAACCCTTTTTATTGAGGGTGAACCCCTAGGATAAATGATTCAATGTCGGTAAAAGAAAATGGATGGGAGGAAGAGAGTGAGTCAGTCAGTGAGTCAGTTGAACCGCTTTTAAAAAGTGGTCTCCCCAAGAACAAGAATAATTACGATAAGACCTAGAGCTCTCGGCTTAGGCCGGAGCTAAAAAGTCCAGCTGTATCAGATGTTTATACTGTATATTGGGATATTTGAATGAGTCTTACAACACCATAATAACAGCAATCGAGTGCTATTGTCCTGCATCATTAATTTTTTAAAGTGAATTAGAGCAGCGATCGGCACTGAATTACTTTCAGTTTTTTTATTAGTCATGTAATAACACGCTACCTCACCGACATCCATGATAGAAATGTTTGTGTGAAGGGTGACAGGGTGTTTACAGTATCACACACTAAACAGTGGCAGCCACCGTCCACTGAAGTGAAAAGTGGCCCGTATGAGAGGGGCCTATGACCACTATCACGCACTGTTGATCATCATACTCGTGTAGCCTTTCGAGTTAGGCTAAATAGTGTATGGAATAATCAAGAGGTTTTTTCTGTATCTGACGATTTGTGTGAATTTCTGAGTACTGTATATGTTTACTTAAGATCACTGAGGTTTTATTTGATTTATATGAGTTTGTTTGAATACGCCGTGCTGTACGTGGCTTGATATGTGAATCAAGGAAGATCTAAAAGAATAATAAGTTTTGTTGTGAACCTGCTGCTGTGAGTGTTGAGGACGTGCCAAGATGGTGTACTTGTGGCTCATTTCTTCCTGCCTTCACTGTGCGTCATAGCTCTCACATAAGGTTGAGACTTTCTTTCATTTCATTTCTTTCATTTTTCCGTTTAGTCATCATCTTTTGTAATATAGATTCTCACTCGCTCAATTCTCTTCAAACTATTTCATGCAATACCATGATTATGCTAGCTTGTTCTGTGCGATGCCACATCAATATACAAATTTCATAATTTATTTAATGCCTTCTTATATATATTAATAAGAATTCATGCTGAGGACTGTACATTTTGTAAATCAAATAAAGGTGAAATATAACTACAGTAATTACGACTGTGACCGTAGCCTCATACAAGGCCAATAGGCTATTGGCCTTAAATTGGCCTCATGAGCGTTTTGAGAACGTGAATTTCCCTCCAATGCTGATTAATAGTTTATCCCCCCATATATTTTCAAAGTCTAAGGAGGAAACCACTAATGTTTTATCCTCATTCTTAACACTGCATTTTCGAGGCCTACCTGTACTTGGTAAAAATTTATTAAAAGTAGGCACGTAACATATTGCGTAAAAACTGCTGACAAATAGACAAACAGAAAAGCAGAGCCAATCACATAACCTCGCTGGCTGAGGTAATGAGTGTTGTGCCAAGATGGATGGAGGAGGTCTGCCAGGGTGTACTGCTTAACTCTGAGACTAAAGTTAAAAGTCTGCATAGTGACACGCGGCCATGGCAATCTCTCTCTCTCTCGTAGCGGTGATGTGGGCAGTGTCTTCCTGCCTATAGGGTGATATCTTTCATCTTCAAATTAAATACTCTATCTAATGAACCACCCCACTCATACCTCTTTCCTTTCCTAAGGTGTATGTGGTTATCTTTAATTAACAAGTAAAATTTTTGTGTGAAAGCAGATGACAATGTATTATTTTAAGTAAGATGTGTATCAGGAGCTGGCTTAAAGTGGTACCAAGAAATCTCATACTCCTTTATTTTGACATAGCCTGTTTATTTTGGAGAAATCACAATGACTCCCATTTCTCGGATATCTATATTCGTTAATGATAATGTTCATATCTGCTCTCTCCCTCTTCCTTTCTTGTTCCCTTCTGTCCTGGCATTTCCACTCCACCCCCTCCCTGACCCTAACCCTTCCCTATTTTAGACCCATATATATGTCACTTCTCAATGTGGCATACCTCACCACCCGGCATGACCAGCACGTGGCCGCCGTGTGAACAGAGACAGACCGACAGGAAACGTTAGCAGGAGTTGTGCAACTCTCGTCTAGAGTTAGGGGGAGCTTAAATTAAATTACTAATTCTCTTATAGATGAATTGGAATACTACTGTCTGTCTGTCTCCAAACAATGCCACAAAAGAGAGTCCATATTAATTACAATGGGGTCGTCTGTTTACTGACATAGTTTGGTAGATTTAGAAAACATTCAATTTAATAACAAGAAAGTCTGTATCTAAACACACATTGCTTACAGAGATGTTGCCAGTATTATAAGGGTTTTGTTTTGGCGCACCTTCAGACCGAGCCAATCCTTTTCCACTTTTATACCAACAGTCCCTCCTTCCTTTTTCCCTTCGTGCGTGGTGTCTTTTCTCTAGAGTCTGTCTCCTTTTCCGTCGTCTGAGGCGATACAAGTAAGGTCTTATTAATCTGGACCCTGGTCTTAATTAATTACTGTGGTCTAGCACAGTCGTTTCTTATTTCTCTCCCTCTGCAAAACTAGTTAAACCAGAAAACATCTCTCTGTCTCTGCAAAGCTAGTTAAACCAGCAAACATTCTCTCTCTCTCTCTCTCTCTCTCTCTCTCTCTCTCTCTCTTCAAAACTAGTTAATTTAAACCGGCCAACATTACTGGGGAACCACGATAAAACTATACACTCCATTCCGATAAATCACCGACCGCCCAAACATTCCCCACCCTCGTGGAGGGTGTATACCTTCCCTCACACACTATTTTTATTTTTGAAAGCTTCAAGGTTGAGATGGTTGGTGAGAAGAGGAGAGATGATGTGAAGTATGACGAATGTGACAGAATTAGCCAAGTGGTCTGTATGTGTTCTTATGTTCTTACCTATATTTGTATCTTTACAGGAATGAGTCAAGCTCGTAATGTCCGGTGTTTTTAAACCCAATTGTGATATAATTTTCTTTAAATTTGTGAATGTTTTTGGTACACACCACTTCTTTGTGTGTGTGTGTGTGTGTGTAAAAATGAAATATCTAATATTTGATTCCTGTCATCTACTGATGATGACTAACTTTGTCATTCATTGTACCGAAGGGTTAAGTAATATATACATTTTTAACATCATCTTGAAACCTCTCTCTCTCTCTCCTAAGGTCGGAGGAAAATAATTAACCATGTTTTCTTTGTCCACGGAGGCTTTCTGCGTCACTAAGATAATCATTGGTAGCCTGCCTGACTCTCACTATCTTCTGGTCTAATGTTGTGGATGAACGAATTAGGGGGATATCGTTTCCTCCAAATTATACTATAGTATACAATACATACCCTATCTCTGTTCGGATGATACGATAGACTGCACACTTTTTTGACATAGTTTTGGAGGAATCAGCTATACAGTATTAGGTCCTTCAATTCGGTCGTAACAGAGAACCCTTTAACGTATACAGAAGGACGAGATTGGCTGGCTTCCCTTTTGGCACTCCCAGACGTGAAAAATTAAAGATCTATCATTAAATCTTGGGTTGATCGAGGACGGAGAAGTGGGAATATTCAGGTTTTAAAATGCGTCTGATTTGGGTCAATCTGTCCCTGTACCAGTTCTCCCACATAACAACTTGTATTTATTTCTCCCACGTAGCAAGTAAATTGTCATTATTTCTCCCACGTAGCATTAATTTATCCCACGTGGTCCCTTAATTCTTGTACCCAATTCATCCATTTATTAATTCATTTATTTATACATTAATTTATGTATTAGAACGAGATATAATAGTTTCTGCGACTTCAGTGTTGCCTCTGCTTGTCCCACTTTTAAAATATGGCCCGACTCATAAATCTTTCTGGCGGGAAATGTTCGCGCTAATTATTGATGCTCATTTGGTTTGTTTACTGTTTGGTTCGTGTGTGCCATTTGTGTTTTGGTTGGTTGATTGATTGGTTACTTGGTTGGAAAGGTGGTTAGTTGGTTTATTGGTTGGGTTTGTTATTATTGGTTGGTTGTATGCATATTATAGTTGGTTGGTTGGTGAGTCGATTGATTGGTTTCTGGCATGACCTAGCGTACTGTTCTTCCTTCCCTATGATATATTTAATTTAATCTAGCACAGGAGAAATATATGGCTTCCACGTGGATATCGGCGAATGGCATGGAGGCTACTGATTCCTCTAAAATATGCCTCGAAACAGCAACGCCTACAATGGGTGGATCTGTTTCTCGGTATTTGTGGACCTTGGATGAACCAGAAAACTCCTCCAATCAGTCTGAATGATCGGCAACATCACAGAGATTCCTCAAAGTATGTCAGTTATAATATGTTTTTGAAGGATGTGTTGGGGCCTTTCGCTATTTATACTGCTACTGGGTGAGTGGGTTAGGTTTTTGAGAGGTATTTGTTATGTTTTCCCTATTTATCTATATTGCTACTGGGTGAGTGGGTTAGGTTTTTAAGAGATGTGTGGGGGCCTTTCGCTATTTATACTGCTACTGTGTGAGTGGGTGTAGGGGCTCGGCATATGGCTGGCTGTCGTCCACTCTTGTCCCTGTTGGTCGTCATCATTTACTGGGTTGCCTACCACGTAACCACAATATACCATCAACGACAACCATCCTTCCTCCCTCCCTTGCCCTCCCACCCACAACACCATCACCGATACTTCTCATTTCCCCTCCCAGCCATCTAACTAATAGTAAAAATGTACAGGAAACTCATACGTACTCTTTACTGTTGACTGGCCGATCGTGAAAGGACCAGGTAGCCTATACGAACTAGTCATTAGAAATACCTCTAAGTAGAAACAGACTGGTGAGTGATCAGTGATGAGTGAGTGGCCGGCATGAGTGAGAGTGTGAGGAGGGTCAGGGAACTGATACTGGCGGAAGCTGTTCAGAAATGTGTTCCTGTGCGAACTGGCACATACACACACACACAAACTCCCCAAGTATGTTAGGTTTGGGTTCTGTAAGGTGTCTAGTAGGTCTGGGTACATTATTCTCGCTTAGGAATTCCTGCGTTAAAATGGTTGTTTGCAATGGTTAAATTAGATCCAAAGTATGCCAGGAAACAGGATCAGATTGACAAATATAATGGTAGCCTGTGGCTTTGAATAGTTTGGAGGAATCAGTGGTTTCAGATTTACCAACACTGTACTCCCTCCTTAACACACTGTAAATTATATGTTGAACGCAAAATATTCTGGGAAAATATATCAACAAGCCTCAAGCCGAATACTGTTGGTGGATATGAGACACTGAGAGATGTAACTTACCATACTACAATAATATAATACCCACCGCCATAATCTCTTAAATTCTCCACTATATTTAGAACTCCATTTAACAAGATACAGGCAGATAAGGAGAGATGTTTACCACCAATAGAGTAACTAGTCAATGAAATGGGGATGTGTGATAAGCTAATAATAATAAAGGATGTGATCTACTTATACACTGTACTGTACTTCCACTTATTTTGGTGCTTGGTTAGTTGTGTGTGACTGACTGGGCGGTATGCTGTAGGTAGGTAGGGGATGGACGCCTCTAATTTTAACTTCGTCCTACTTGGTCCCACACCCACCTACAGTACACAGTTGTCGGCACAAATTTCCCACCACCTTTTGGTTCTCATTCACACGTAATTATATTCATCGTGCATATTATTTGTAGGGCGTATACGTATTAATTACTCAGTTCCTACATAATTATACCGTACAAAATAAGCTTTCCTACACGTCAAAACAACCTCAATAATAATGAAAAATAAATCTATAATAATAATAATAATAATAATAAAAATAAAACAACAATAAACGCAAAATTTTCTTACAGTTCATAATAGATAACGTTTGTGTGAGATTGTAGTACATTCAGTCGGACCACATGATTTTTTTCCCCTGTGCAGAATGTGTATCCGTGGGAAAGGATAAAAATGAGTTGACGTGGCAAAGGGAATATTTCTGTTCAAGGTCGATGTCTATCTGTTTGTTTGTACTATAAGCTCGTACTTAATTGAAGGGAAAACGGGGTTGGTTGGATTGGCAGTGCAGGTGTGTGTGTGTGTGTGCCATGGAATAAGTAGTCGACTGTGTGTGTGTTGAAAGTTCTGTATGTGTGCTTGATGAAATGAGTTACTGTGTGTATGTGTGTGTGTGTGAAGAAAACAATCGAGCCATCAAATCCCTCTCACTTCCCAAACCCCCTCCACTGATAGGTCTTCTCTCTCTCTCTCTCTCTCTCTCTCTCTCTCTCTCTCTCTCTCTCAGCTATTACTAAACAACGCTACCTACTTGGCAATGATGTGCTTATAATCCAGTGTACACCACATACAACACGAACCCCTGTGTGTGTGCATGCTTATATACGAATCCGTGTGTCACTGTGAATCTGTGTGTGTGTGTTTGCTATTGTATTGTATGTGAATCTTGTGGGGGTATAAGTGCTTATATACGAATCTATGTGTGTGTGTTGTTGTTGTTGGGCAGAATGGCATCCTGCCCCACAGACCCCTGGTACACTCTGGTCGCAGTGAAAAACAAATTAAAATAAAGGAGGGGCTGCATGGCCCTATATGCCTGGGCTACCCAAGCACATCCCAGGGAAATGGGACCAGAGTTTACTGGACCAGGGAGTCTGGGGGCCTCCGACCACCAGGGAGATTGTGGAGAAGGTCTTTGATCCCACAGCCAGTGCTGTGGGCCCAAGTCCACGTTACCATAAGAGCTACAAGTGGGGCCGTACCTTCCATGAGACCAGCCCTGAAGGACTATTAGGGGAGGGAGTTTACACTGCTACATGCAAAAGAAAATGCACCCCCGTGTGTGCTGGCGGTTCACACAACAGTGAAAATAAAAAACCTCCGGTTGCAGTACACCTCGCGTAGATTTTTAATCCATGTGGGCAGATCTCGTCAAATCCACTAGAAAGTGACCAGATCCTACAACAATCTTTATTCTAGCCCTGTGAAGGATGACTAGTATTCATAGAAAATAAAGTCAGTCCCCCTGGGCAGGTATGTGTGTTTGCAATTGTACTGTATGTGAATCTTGTGTTTGTGTGGGTGGGTGTCTGTGTGCTAATATGTGAATCTGTGTGTGTGTGTTATCATGAGCAAGACCAATAGACTATAGTATTCTATTGGTCTTGTTCAATGCTCATGGGTATGCATGAATATGTGTGTGAGTTTGTATATGAAAATCTTGAGTGCGTGTGCTGGTACTGGGTCTGTGTGTGTGGTGCAATGAACTCCTACCACACAGTATTTTGGTAACACAACCTAGAAGAGGTGTGTGTAAGCAAGAAAAGTGCGTGTTGATGTCTCTCTCTCTCTCTCTCTCTCTCTCTCTCTCTCTCTCTCTCTGTGTGTGTGTGTGTGTGTATGTGTACTCGCCTATATATCACAGTTTACTTATATATCCATCAATCTGTCTCTCCATCTGTCTATTTATTTGTCTATCTATCTATTTATCTATATATTTTATTTATACTGTATAGAGGTTCTGCAAGCCTCTGGTGATGTGCTTAGCGTTGTATCACCTGAGATGTATTAATTTTACTGATCATATGGGAAGCATCATATATACCCTTTAGCTATACTATAATATATGTAGGTTTTGCTTGGTGATGCCTATTTATTATTATTGTGTGCATGCTCAATGTTAATGTGTTGAGTTGCTAGGTTGACTATGTTACGACTCACCAAGATTAATTATTTACATCAGGTGTTTAATTCACTTTCAAGTGTGGGGAGTGATAACATCACACCTGCAGGGAGGACCTGATCACACTGTAGTGTTGTATTGTATAATTATAGAAATAAGTCTTGTATTCACCCTCCTCATACACACGCACCCACACCCACACACACACACACACACACACTCAGGGAGATAAGTGAAGTAATTACAGCAGATTTATTCTGGGCTTCTTTATTCTCTCTGGGTGACCTGATTGTGTGGCTGTGTGTTTATTGTTTGGGGAATATATTAAGGAAGGACCTATATATGCTCCTGTCACATCTGACTTCATTTAGAATAGCAGAACATAACGTGATGGTGGTGGTGTGTCATGAAGTGAGCGCCCCTGAGCAGGGAGTCTGAGGGAGAGTGAGGTGAAGCTAGACACCCAGGGGGCCACGTAATTGATATACAGCTGTGTGTCTGTGTGACTCGCAGGACCTATGAAGAACTCCATTGTTGTTGGGAAAAAGAAGTGGTATTTTTATGATGATGATGATGATGATAACTATAGAAGTACTCCCATAATGCCAGAAAATATCACATACACAGCGATAACGATGATACAAGGATGCACTCACATAATGTTTGGCAATACCCATTTCACACAGCTGTGACGTGAGACTAATGTTATGAAACGGCAGCCAAACATTATATTTCTGCCTGTGAGTGTGAAGGCAGGGAATTCGGGGAAAGAGTGCTACGGGAGAGTTTGGTGACAAGTTGGGAATTACGTGTAAGCAAACATGGCATGAATTGGACTGTCAGCTTTTGTGTTAAATGATTTGGATGACCGTCAGTTTTGTGTTAAATGATTTGGATGACAATTTGAGGTTAGTATGTAATGGTCAATTACATCGACGTCTCAATTGTGACTATACATTATCATTGACCCTTATAAATGTTACTGTGAAATGCATGTGCAACTTCTCAGACATTCCCACCCAAGGATGATAGACTATAGTCTATTATCCTTGCTCTCATCCAACCCCCTTCACCAAGGCTACTCTCCCTCCCTCCCTCCCACTTACAGATATGGTTTGTGGATTTATGGTTAAAGTATAGGCCTACTTCAGGATTGATTGATTGATATTAGATGCCGAACAGCAAGGTCATATAAAGCCAGAGAAAGGTGATAGACAGGTGTGACAGCAAGGAGGAAGGAAATAAAATGAAGAGGGGCAGTTGAAGAACTGAAAAGGAGTGGTTGGGGCCAAAGGGGCGCCAAAACCCTTAAAGTATTGCTCATCACTGCAGGCTTACTTCAGGATCATATATTTACACCAGTACAGTATATAATAAGATAGTTGTTGAGGTGGGTAATACGGAACATACAGTGAGTGTACAATTTATACACCATGCATGTTACCTTCCTAAAGTTAATTGACTCGGCTTGCGTAATATATCCCTTAGTAAGGTTTCATCTGTTGCTCTACCTCCGGGGGAGGGGGGGGAGGCAGGCAAGGTCTTGGTCCCTGGCAAAAGATAATCAATAGACATCCTCGTTCGTGTCATCAAGAGAAGCTCCACACCTGCTGCCTCTTGCATGCTACCTCTCTTCTCTTGCATGCCACCTCTCTTCACTTGCATGCTACCTCTCTTCTCTGTGAATCAACGCTCTATCCCAAATAATAGTACATTTTCCTGAATCAAGACAGACTTTCTCTTCTACAAACAAGAACATGAATGAAAACCCTTCAAAAGCTCCGGCTCTTAATGATTCAAGTGAAATGAGTGAGTGAGTGAGTGAGTTGAACCCCTTTTAAGAAATGGTCGACCCAAGAAGAATGAGTGAGTGAGTGAGTGAGTGAGTCAGTTGAAGCATTTTAGAAGTTGTCGCCCCAAGAAGAAGAACAAGAACAAGAACAATAATTACGATAAGACCTTGAGCTCTCGGCTGAGGCTGGAGCTAAAAACAAGGTGGAGAACAGAGGAATCTATAGTTTGGTCAGAGTACCTCCCACTCTGGAGTATATTGAAATTTGGACTAGTTGTTGTACAGAAAGTAAAACTTCTTTATTGAAGAAAAATTACCTTGAGTTAGTTGTGATAGAAGTGAAGAGACGGAACTGCTAAATAAGAGATCAATCAAGATGCCTTCAGCTATTTCTGACTACTGTATAACATAATAAAATCATCGGGAGTTGGTCAGAAAAGTGCCATACTTTATACATCACACTGAACTACAGTATATAAGAATGGATGCTGCTGACACTCATGAAATCCCTTGAGAGACAACAAGGCTATTCTGCTTGCCGGTGTTATGGGGTTTTACTATTTAGATGGTAAACTAGAGAGCTATTGATTCATCCCAAACAATACCACGAAACAAATCCCGGCTTAGTAAAACTGAATTCGTATGTTTCCTGAAATAGTTTGGAGGAATCGATCGTCCTCTAATTTATTCACCAACAAGAGAATGATATCCACTTAGAGAAAAGAGCCGGGCGGGTTGGCAGACTGTCTGTGTGGGAGTGTGACTGACTTATATGTGTGTAGCTACTAGAAACTGTGAGTCATCGCTTCATTTCCCTTCTGAGATCTCCTTGGTCTAATGTACAGTACACGCCAGGGGAATAGATTGCATGGGATGATAATGACGATCTAAAAATTACCGACACGCAAAAATAACCCTGAGATGGCCTTTTTCCTAGTATTGTAGAGTACGTTTGTCTACACTCTACAGGAATCAGGTAGCCTCTGAGTCGCCGGTAAATCACTCCCTCGTACGGTCTTACCCCATGCAAGACAGTATAGTGAGTGACCCTCCCTCCTCTACCCCATGCAAGACAGTAAACAGTAGTGAGTGACCCTCCCTCCTACCCCACTCAACACAGTTGTTGTTGTTAGTAAACAGTAGTGAGTGACCTTCCCTCCTATATCCCACTCAACACAGTAAATACTAATTTATAAAAATAATGAGTTCCCGTACAGACAGGGGCCCTCGTTATCACTGTGGTCCGTGCTATGATGAGCAAGGACTCAATATATTATAATGATGAAGTACACAGTATATAGAGTACTGTTCACTCGTGATACGTAATTTCTGACCAGAGACGAACGGCAGGCACCACACACATACATACCCTGCATTCGAACTCGGCCTCTATAGGTGTACTGGATGGGGAAATGAGCAATACCCTGCTGGCGATTCGAAGCTTTCTGCTCCTCACACTCTGGTCAGAAATTATGTATCACGAGTGTACATGGAGCTGAACAACAATAATTCCCTTTCTATGGTTGTTTGTCTTTCTATACACGATAAGAGGATGGATGACAGAAAAGTCCCTCGTCTATAAGTAGGGTTTGATATTTTTCATTATGTTCGCTACACAAAGCAAAAATATCTATCCATGCACCTTCATATTGTCATGTTCAATTTACTTTCTCAAGGCAAGGTTTTGTTTCCAAGGTCCAAAAGAATAATGCGTGTAGATGTTTGCCAAGACCGAACCTGTCCTCACACTTAGGAGGGATAGAATTCGTCTAGACTAGAGGAAGCTTATGTAAGAGTATAATTATTATCATGTGGACTGGCGGTTGCAAATTTAGGATTTCCAAGGCTCTCAGTTGCTAACAAAGATTCTCTCTCTCTCTCTCTCTCTCTCTCTCTCTCTTGTGGCTGTGGTCAAGTGGTAGCACTCAGCTGGCAGCGGTCTTGTATTATGGGTATTTGCGTTAGATTCCCGGTCTATGCACTGGCCTAAATGACGAGAATACCGAATAATCCCAACCAAAATCACTTCACTATACCTTTCCACTATATCTAGTATACCAACCAACAACCTCTATTATTTCTTACCTCTCCTTCCTATAATGATTCCACCATTCCTCAACAATAATCTCGAAGTTGGTACAATCATGGGGTTCAATAATTCAGTCCTGAACCGAGACACAACATAAATCTCTATCAACCTCGCATCCCACCACTCCTCCCAATATAATCACTTCACTTGTATAGAAATTCATGTTGTGTCTCTGATCAGGACAAAATGACTGACCCCCAGAATACAGCGTTGGAAGAATAAAGCCAGCCATAATATAAGAAAAACGGAGCTGCATGAGTCTGTGATTGGAAATGTCTTTGCCCCAACTTGTGTCACTCCCAGCAGACCTCTTCCGTGTTACGTGGCGCCAGGCCGGGCAAAGCTCTTCAGGAATGTGTGTGATGGAACTCTCTCTTGTAAGTTGTTCCCCCTCTCAACAGCCACATACTTATATCAGTCTCCAGCAGCACCACATAAACAACACTATCACCACTACATCCATCAAACACTTTATGATAAACATGGATGCATTATAATTACATAGTCTATAATAAACATGGATGCATTATAATTACATAGTCCAACTATGAACATAAATCAATACAAATTTCAGCTATAAATCACTACTACAGTCACTTTTATTTAAACTGAGTAGCTACAAAATATTCAGCCTTGGACCACTATATGTGTTTAATGGAGCTAAAATCCCAAGTCATCAGCCTGCAATGTCCCACGAATCGATCCCGACCGTGTGGGACCAACATGCAGGGAGTTGTTGGTATCCTGAGAGAGTTAATTGAGAGAAGCATCGATCTCTTCTTTGATGATCCATATTGGTTCTCTCTATCCTATATATATACAGTCCTGTTCAGTAGTTCTCCTCACAACCAACAGTAGGCTACATCAATTTTAACGTCACATATATATTTTGCCATGATGATTTCTTCAAGACTTTATTAATATTATCCTATCTGCCCACTAAAAGGTCCAAAAGGGATAATGGGGTAATATATGGGGTAATATAACAACTGGATACGTGACAGGGCAGGGCAGAGTGTGGCGAGGTAAAGGGAGAGACCATAAATAATGTGTAGCTGCTGATCTAAATCCGGTGTAGCAGGAAAATTTCCCCCCCTGACTGTAGTTCCCCCCGGGAACAGTAGCCTAGGCTATATTTCCCCCCCGGGAAAAATGGTCTGGGCTGCTTTTCCCGGGGGGGAATTACAGACACAGGATATATTTCCCCCCTCTTGGCCGTTTCTCCCCCCCTCACAGAAAAAATCATACCACCATTGTATTGTAATTGAGTCAAGTTCGCCGTACATAAGACAGAGTAATGTAACTAATACAGTGGGTATTTAAAAGTAAATGGTAACTCATGTTTTATTTCATTTATCACTTCAAGATTACGAATGGAAGTTAAAACATTAGCATTATCAAAATTCATGATTAAAAGCCTGTCTCCCATCAGAGACCTAAAAATTTGTTCTTAGAACATGAAAATGGATTTCCTAGTACAGCATAAAGCTAAAAGTCTTTAAATGAAATTTCATTCTGGGTTGGAATACATTTGTAGCAGCTCCACGATGCCATGAAATTTTCTGCAGATCCAAGGCAAGCAGTGTGGTACCACTCGTAGCAAGATTCACACTCTACCACTTCACGTCCATCTGCTGTGATTTCCGCACATTCTTGACATACCCATGCTCCAGGAATGTCGTCTTGTTTAGCTTTGATAGTAGCGTAAAGCGTGGCAACTGCATCATCATCCATGTATTTGTAAACTGCTTGTAGGTTTTCCTTATTGGTGACAAGAATACCAGGAAGCTTTTCTGGTCTTGTCTCTATTTCTTCTTCTGTTATAGTTTCTCCATCAGTCTCCACTCTTGTAACAACTACCTCATCTACAAACATGAGTAAAATAGTCCTTTCTCTTGCCGAAATACTTCGATTCACTGTATGTTGAGATTGGCCCTGATTTTTCCTGTTCCTCGTGCACTTTTTGTCCTGGTAGTTGTCCTGATCTTGTCCATGTTCGCTTGCACCATCAGTTTTGTACAGCTTCAAATTTACCACGTGATAGCCTATGTGTTTTTCAGTTCTTTGCCTGTTGAGAGATTTTTCAATTTCGCACGTCCTTTCCCTTGCAGAGAAACAACTTCATAAGGGCATATGTACTTCGATTCCAATTTTCCTCCCATTCGGTGATTATTTTTGTTGTTTTTCAACAATACTAATGAGCCCTCGACTATTTCACTTGATTTACCTGTATGTCTCTTATCATAGTTCCTCTTCTGTCTAATTTGAGATTTTGCAATGTTCATGGCCACTGTTTTATCTCTCCCCATATGTGCTCCCCCAAAACCTTCATGGCAAGCTTTGACAACTCTGCTCACATCCGCTTTCATTAACACTTGGCGTAGCTGAACTTCACCGTTCCTGCGTTGTTTATGCATCAAATATTCGTCTTGAACACAAAATTGCTCGCACTTCTTTCTAACATCACGTTTTTCTTCTTTGTTTAGTCCATCAGGGTAATTTCCACTATGCAGGTATTGGTAGTATGTGTGGTAGGTATGCTCCTCCATGGTCAGATACACCTGCTGCTGTGCTACCCTTACTGGTGCTTGGAGTAATCTGGCGCTCAGCTGCTGCCTATCGCCTGTTGTTGATTTTGTTTGCTTCTTTTTTTCCCGTTTCGTTTTAGGCTTCATATATTTGTCAGTTTGCCTTGTCTCGTGATGATCGAATCACTGTATTAATTGTTAGGCTTCACACGTGGCAAGGTCGCGAGTTTGTAAATCAACTGAATGACATCCTGTGTAAAAAGCTGCATATTAATCACAAAATTGCGTATGTGTAAAAAGCTGCATATTAATCAAAGAATTGCGTATGTGTATTGGGGCGGGGGGGGGGGGGAATATTGGCCATGAAGGGGGAATAGTATCCTAGGTCAAAGTTCCCCCTGGGGGAGATTTATCCTGGGCCAGATTTCCCCCTGGGGGAATCTCAGACAGGGGGAAATAGAGACTGATACACCGGATCTCTTTTAAAATTGAATAACTTGCTGCAACCATGGGGTTCACCTTTGGTAAAAAATGTTGTAATAATCCACACAGCCTTTTGCTTAACCCTGCTGAGAAACAGACACGCAAGGAAAAGAACCCAAACCATAATCTCAAGTGGACCCTGGTGAAAATAATAAAAGAATAGGCTACACCCATGGAGGTATAATCTAAGATTATACCTCCATGGCTACACCGCCTCCCATGAGACTGTGAGCACATTCAGTCATTTAAATTTAATTTAAATTTTATTTCGACTACGACTTGCATTATACACCGCAACAACTGTGTATGAATTAAAACATCAGACAGTCATGGTAAGATA
Organism: Petrolisthes manimaculis; assembly: GCA_034508575.1. NCBI lineage: Eukaryota > Metazoa > Arthropoda > Malacostraca > Decapoda > Porcellanidae > Petrolisthes > Petrolisthes manimaculis. Next base: position 134,581 of record JAWZYT010001898.1, read on the forward strand.
TCGACTGTGAATTTCTATCAGCAGCAAACGGCAAGTATATTACATTTATACACTACCGGCAATGGATTGTAAATTATAGGGTACGATAAAAGTAAAGGGAAGTAAATAGGCCACTGTCATAGCACCTCAGCTCTTGGGCAGCCACAAGGTCGCCATCTCCTGTCTCCACCTGGCAGAGTTAAAGGTGGGTACAACGTGCTTCAACACCCCAGGCCAGGGAGGACATACCCAGGCCCTTGATGGGACCAAGTGGGGGACTGGGGGTTTATCTCACCTGCCACGCACCTCATGTTGACTCTGCTTTGTTTTAAAGAAATCACACACAAGCACATACAGACTATATTTTATTATCATATGATAGAATTATCGAGTGGGTCCTTCTTACGTATAATCTGTCTTTGGAGTCTCATCAGGCGCATTTCCATGTAGTGTATTAATTTTGTAAGAAGTAGCCTATAATATTACCCTTGACCAAGCTGCATGTGTAGGACAACGTGTTTCATTGTTGACACTTTGTTCCGAGGATTTTATGACATATGCAATGGGTATCTTAGCCAAAATTCTTTGGCAAGTAAAACCTGTCTACTCCCTTTACTATTTTTAGCAAGTAGTGCGCCTTCTAGTTTTCTTTAAACTTCCCGCTTCCTGCGTTGCTTGGCAACAGGTGTATGCTAAAAGAGAGCTATGTTTGTTAGTTCTATCTTTCTTTCAATTTAATTAATTACTTTCCTTATTTCGTAAACACTAATCATGAAAACTTATAAAGAATACGATTATATTACATGATAATCCAAACATATTATTATGTAATAAATGGTTGTGGAACAAGTATAGATCTTTTGTTGGTAAATTATTCTGGCAGCTCAGTTTAGAGTGAGGGAGGCAACGCTACAGCCTACAAGGCTACGAACGAACGGGCCCAGCCAAGGAAGATGAGCTCAGTGTGGTCCACGCTGCTAGTCTGAGTGGGTCACAGAGCCAGATAGAGGGGTGCTCACGTTTGTTCCAAGTGCCTGTGAAGACTTGCATTAGTATAATTATATCTGTGGTATCCTGGTGTAGTGGTGTATCAATATGGCTGATTATTTAATTTGTGGAGGGACGAGCTATGTACCGGAGGATGGCAACACGGGGGCTCAGATGTTTGCCTCTGGGGAAGGCCTCACATACCAGTAAGTATCGTTAGACACACGTAGCACTTTGTTAGCTTCACGTCACTCAATACATTAATGTATAAATACACTTACACTCATTCTAGCTTAATTACAATAATGGATAGCAGTTGGGAGAATAATTTTGTAATGGAGATGGGAGAGATTAAGGTAACATTAGTCGAGACATTCCTCTCAGCCTCCCATCACACGCCAGGAAATAATATAAGTTAATGTTATAATAGTAAATACACAGGTTATGTCACTACATTGATCAGTCATATTAACCTTCATTTTACTCTGAAATACATTGTTTTGTCAACATACCATATTAATTATGAGTTGTGTTGATGCACAGAATACAGATGCACCTGCTGACAGGCTTAGTAAGATTAATGTTCTCATTATGAGTTATTGTACATATAGGATAATTCAGTGAGTAGGGCCCACTCCAGCCAACCACAATCAGTGATGTGTGGAAAGAACAGCCGCTACTAAAGATTGGTTGTGTGGGACAGTAAGTATTTAAAGTGTAAGAACATTAAGTGATGCTCTCTGGTGTTGTCGACAAGTATATTGAAACATTTGTACCGGTATGTGTTGTCTGGTGTTTAAGGGTTAAATGATATTACTATGAATGTACAATATCAGTTTATAAGTAATAAGTATGAATAAGTAGTACTGTAAATCTCTTGGATAAATAAGTATCTACTTCTGTTTTTTATGGAGTCATAGCTACATTTGTTACTATAAATGATATTTATTGAAAGAATTACTATTTTTTAGCAATGTTGCCAGATTCAGCTAGGTCCCAGTATTTTGCCCCAGTCATTTCCTCTACTTTACCACGGTTATTTCCCGGTAGTTTGCCTAGGTTAGGTCCCGGTAGTTTGTCCAGATTAGGTCCCGGTAGTTTGCCCAGATTAGGTCCTGGTAGTTTGGCCAGGTTGGGTCCCGGTAGTTTGCCTAGATTAGGTCCCGGTAGTCTGATACGATCTAGGTTACGTTAGGTAAGGTCAGGCTAATGTCAAAATGCCCCATTTGAATATCTTGGAATTGGAGCATTTTGCGGAGGAAATGCCATAGAAGAAAATAGTCTTAGAATAGTCTAAATAAATGAGTAATGAAGGTAGTAAAACCATGCACAATAACGGTAATTCTTTCAATATTTACCCTATAAATGCCAAAAAGAATTAATTATATGGTTCCAGTTGCAATAACAGTATTCTCTGGCCTCTCATGTTTACTTTTGCTAGTCTTCTGGATAAGCCTGAGAAGCAAAGTATCACAGTTATGTTATGCTGATTGTATTACTTGATAGTAAAACTGTAATAATAATCACATCATGCCATGTAAATATATGTTGCATAAATTTGCGAAAGGGTGGCATGGTTGATTAATGAGTGAGATACAGGACCATACTGTATTTTATACTATGTCATGGGTAGGAATTGTTTTGATAAAGCAACATTTCATCAATAATGGTGAATTTTTCAGTCATTGTGACAATAAAATTACAGTTTATTATATAGATAATTTATTGTTTGGCAATGGTTTCTTGACGAGTCCCCAGCTCAAAAGCCTCAATGGTAGACTAAATAATTTGGTATTTGCACCAAAGTAACCCACTTGTTATATAGCTTTGAAACTAGTTTTTATTTTTATTTGATAGCATTATCAGCTAAATTCTTTGCCATTCTAGTGTTATACAATAGATTTGAGGTCTTCTGGCAAATCTTGATATCTGGGAAAATACGGACGTTAAACGAAAATGATGATGAATTAAGTACAGTATATACCCTAGTATCTGAAAACTTACTGATTATTATTTTAATCTCCAGTGACTTCATCATTCTTCCTGGATTCATCGACTTTACTGCAGAAGAAGTGGTGAGTGAAGCATAATTTATTTGTTATGTATTGCTTTCTGAAACCTACTGGACAAATTAGTGTACCGTAGGCTAACTGTATCATCAAAATAACATTGTATTTTGGACATTGATATACAGTACTCGTATAATGTATAAGAGCTACAGTGATAGGGACAGCTAAACTTCTTCAGAAGTAACTGTCACAATGACTTGCTAATAGACTGAATTTGGCAAACCATGAATTTTAATTGCCATTGAAAAAGTGTTTACCATTATGTTAATCAGAAATGTGATGGTAGACCAAACTTTGTCATGATAATGGTTTGTAGTCCCTAGTTATAGTATGAAAGACTGTAGTGCACATTTTCTCACATTCTGATTTTGTTTCAGGATCTGACCTCAGCTCTGACAAAGAAGATCAGTTTAAAAGCTCCCTTAGTATCCTCTCCTATGGACACTGTCACAGAATCTGAAATGGCCATTGCAATGGCGGTAAGTCTATATATATAGTACACTTGGTCTTGACCACCTGACAGTTTTCCAAGTCAAAATTATGCAAGAGTATCTGTTATTTATTGGTCATTATAGTATGTGCAGTATGGTATCTTACAACATTAAGACCATTTTCTATTAACGAGAGTAGTTGTCTGGTGTCCATGAGAGGCAGACCACCAGTTAGGTGGCAGAACAGAGTGGAAGAATATGTAAAGGAGAGAAACATGAGGGGGAGGGGAGGGCTGGACCAAGTAAGGAGGGAGTGTTTGAACATGGAAGACTGGAGACTTTTCTGCCGTGGCCACCCCCTTCGGGGGAATTCCCGGAGGGAACGAGGCGTCAGAGCTATAGATAGTCCATAAGATTTTGTTGTTTAAATGTTAATGGCATTAATAACAATGTCTACTTGGCAGCTGTGTGGTGGCATTGGGTTCATCCATCATAACTGCACACCTGAGATCCAGGCTCAAGAGGTGATGAAAGTCAAGAAGTATAAACACGGGTTTATCCGTGATCCAGTCTGTCTCACACCATCCCATAGGGTAAGTTGTGAGTATTATGGTTTGACTTTACTAATGACATCATCTCATGTAGGTTGATCATGCATGTCAAGCAGCTTCTTACTTGCTTGATTACTTCTTTTGGCTGCATTTGTTTGATTTTTCATACTCTTTCAGGGCATCAGTGCATACTTGTGTTTTTCATTTCTTGCTGAATATTAATATTTACCTTCAATACAAAAGAAAAGTTGAATTGATGGAAGTGAACATTTTGTTTTGTTATTTTTGGTCTGTGATATTTATGGGCATGAATATTTATTAATTTACTTACAGGTATGTGATGTATTTGATGTTAAAAAGACACATGGATTTGGAGGCATTCCCATCACAGAGGACGGCAAGATGGGCAGCCGGTTACTGGGTATCGTCACATCAAGGGATATCGACTTTCTTGAGCCAAGCTCGGACAAGCTGCTCTCAGAGATCATGACACCCTTTGATGACCTTGTCACAGCCCCAGCAGGAGTCAGTCTGGACAAGGCCAATGAGATTCTACAGCGTTCTAAAAAAGGTAGTCATAATTGTCCTTATTCATTCTTAATTTTTGTGTGTTTTTTCATTTGGTTTTGGCTTTTAATTAATCAGTAACCTATAGGGGTGGGGATACCTTATAACATACCTTGGTGTAACTAGAAAAATATGAAGTTACTTGGGAATGCATGACAGCCACAAGGAATTGTAGTCTGGAAATGATAAATTTCATCTCATTAATCATCATTCCTTACTTAATTAATGAATATGTACTCATTTAAGATACTTTGACAAATTCATGCATATACACCTTGCTTACTGTAAGCATTTTTTTGCAGGTAAATTACCAATTACAAATGAACATGGGGAATTGGTGGCACTGATAGCTCGGACAGATCTTAAGAAATCAAGAAACTTCCCTAATGCCTCATATGATGCCAACAACCAGCTGCTTGTCGGGGCAGCCATAGGCACCCGGGACTCGGATAAAGCTCGGCTTCAAATGTTGGTTCATGCTGGGGTGGATGTCGTTGTCCTGGTAAGTAAGCACCAATGACTATTTTCTTATGGCTTGTAGCTGTAAGACTAGCTTGTGTAATGCCTTGAAGAACTTGTTTTATTTGTTTTATGCATATTGCAGCCACTGTATAATAAGGAGGTTGATATATGGTATGTGACTGGTTCCTATAACTTCAAATGAACCTCGGTAGAAATCTGCATTAGGACAGGCAGTGATTTATTATATTTTATATTTGTTTGGCCTTTGCTGATTAAGTGCTGGCATTGTATATATATATATATATATATATTATCAGTAATGGATTCTCATGGCTTACAGGATTCATCACAAGGAAACTCAATCTACCAAATAAATCTCATCAGATATATAAAAAGTACCTTCCCAGAGCTCCAGATTATTGGTGGAAATGGTAAGAGATTAGTTTAATTGCATTAATGGTTAAAATATAGATAAAGGTATAAGTTGCATTATTGTGTTTTTCTGCATTTTTATAAATGAAATTGTGTGCTTCTATATGTAAGAACAAATACTGAGGATCACTTGTATGTGTAGTGGTGACGGCAGCACAAGCAAAGAATTTGATAGACGCGGGTGTGGATGGACTGCGAGTGGGGATGGGGTCAGGCTCCATTTGCATCACACAAGAAGTCATGGCAGTTGGCCGGCCTCAAGCTACTGCAGTCTACAAAGTAAGACACTTTTTTTCAACTGCATGTACAGTACTGGCTTAGAATTTTTTATTAATGAAGAAATGTGAATGCTGGTGAATCCACTTGAATTAGCATTCATGGCAGATACTTCCCCTGTTATTGTTATTATTAAATACAGCTTCCTGTAAATGTATTGGAGTAACACCCCTAGTGTTATTTCTCCTTTAAGTAATGGTGTACCATACCAGATTGAAAATATTGTTTCAGGTTGCAGAGTATGCACGAAGATTTGGTGTACCAGTTATGGCAGATGGTGGAATCAGTTCTGTTGGGCATATCATCAAAGCACTTTCCCTTGGTGCATCAACAGGTAAGACTTCTTATACTGTATTTTATTATTGAGGTAGAGTACCCTGTGATATGATCAAAGCTGAACATTTTGATAAAATTAAAGATAGTGGTAGTAAAAAGATTCTTTAAGGGAATGTAAATGCCTACTTATTTGTGCCTATGAGTAATAATTATGATAAGGCAATGATAAAGCCACTTGAAATATTACTACCACAGAATAGTCCAATTTTTTTTAATGTCCCAGTCCTTAGTTGCTTCGACATTGAATTACTCACCTGTATATCAAGTCAGAAGTAGGTGTCTTTACATTTCACAAAGTTTCATTAGATATCTCTCTGACAGCAATGTACATTGTCTCCACCATGCTGTGCCTCTTTGCAATGAGACATTGACATGATAGGAAATTTGGGAGTGAGTACATAGACATTTACCTTTTGGGGGGAGAGAAATAATATTAGTAATTAAATTCCGTTTTTAACAGTGATGATGGGTTCAATGCTGGCGGGGACATCGGAAGCACCGGGAGAATACTTTTTCAGCAATGGTGTTCGGTTGAAAAAGTACCGTGGCATGGGGTCACTGGAGGCCATGGAACGCAAGAACACTCAGGGGGCAGCGGCAGACAGATACTTCCATGGGTAAGTCCGTCATCACACCTTATATTTTGCTAAAATTTTTGCTCCAAAATATAGAACTCATTTTGATGGGAGATTATTTATTATATACTTACATTTTTTGCTGCTTTTTGTGGTCAGAGGCTGAAGTGAAACATTTTCAGTAAGGATTCTTTCTTCGGAAATGTTTTCCTATTCTGTCTAGTTATCTTTCAGTACTGTTTGTAAAAAATCAATTTAAGAGGGTAAGATGCTTTAAATGCATTGAAGACAACTTATTTTTCCAAACTGTGCCAGGAAATAAACTTTGAAACAATTTTAAAAATCTATTTTGTGACATGGATTTGAGGAATGAGAGGGCTGGCATCCCCCCATTATAACACTCATTAGAATTAGATTGTTTTTCCTGTAATGTCAGTGGGTTACTTGATGTACTGTATGTGGTATAGCTGGCAGAATGTGTCTTTACCAATTCTTCTGTGGTTAAGATGAAAGTTTTAGAAGCATTATTAACATTGATTTTATAAACATTTGAGTGTGGCTGTATTTTGTCTGCAATTGCACTTGTGTGATGGCTGAACTGTTGTTGATTATGTTGAAGTGGTGGTGGTATCATTAGATGCTGGTTGCATTCAATATACAGTAATAGATGTTTGGGCACCACACCAACCTTAACATGCTTTGAAGCTTCTAGTACAGTAATCCTGTGTTTTAGGATCAGTTTCACAGTAGCTCCTCCACAACCATGCCATTCTGTCTTCACTAATACCATGTACTTCACTATACAAATTACCCATACTCATCACATAGCCCTGTTGCCACAATCAGTGCACTTTACTTTCATCCAAATCATTACATAGGTTAATCACAAATTAAGATACAGGGCTGACAAAAGTTAGCCAACACACTACTGGCCTTATGCAAGTAGTGTTGATGTTCACAGTTGTAAAATCTATCATACGGTACCGGTATATCTTAGATGCTAGTGTGGCACAGAAGGATACAAGTTGTAATGAGAAGCTCTGATGTACTACATATGAGGCTTAACTATAATTGTATAGTTGAAGCCCATATTTCAAATAAACTCGTCTGTTAATAATTGTTGGTAGATATACTGTATACAGTAATTGTAATGCTTGTAAATTATCTTGTGTTAAAACCTTCACTCTGCATATAGACCAAGGCTGGACAAAGACATTATGGTAACAACACCATATCTTTGTACTGGCTAGGTTGTTTGTCACTCATCATCTTTTTAATTTGTCAACTTTTACTTTTACTGTAACATTATTGCAGTTCAGATTAGCAGATTGAGGAGCTATTATTTAGTAGTTGTAAGTACAGTACTTTTTTTTTTATTTTTTTTTATAACTTTCCAAGGATAAATTACCTGGACTTAGGTTCCCGGTTTCTTGTCACCAGTAGCTACCAATTCCCAACAAAATCTAGACCCCTTAATCAATAAAATGCCAATTTAAATTACACCTTTGCTTTTGCTATAAGCTAAACTGTACAACTATTACCGGTAATATATGTGAATAGAGTCCAGCTGGTATATAGTAGCATTTTCTTTAAAAAAAATCTTATTCTAATCATAGTGTACCTCAAGGTTATGACTCATTTTAAGCCTCATAGACATTGATTTTCATGGAAATTGATGCCGTGTTCACTTGCAGAAACTCCCCTTTTCAGGGCTGACACAGGCATAACTATATATTTTCTCCTACTGCCTCATTTAGCAAGACTTTACTGTGGGCCTGTTTATTCATTCCTGAATGCCATTAACACCTTGCCCCCAGAGGGGATCTGTACCGGTATAGCTGTGAAATGTGTTAAGAATATGGTCTTCATTGGTGTATATATTCGTAGCTGGTAACCGGATAGACTCTGTAGACAGATGATCATCCTGAAATACTAAACCATATCAACCCATCCAACCTTAGTTAGCTCTGTAGGAATACTATAATTATGACTAATAATGCATTCTGTATATGTCCACAGCTTGTATCATAAAGGCTAGCTGTAAGTAGCTCAGATTCACTACATACTGTTTAATAGACATACATCATCTAATCAGATGCAAATTAGAAACTTTCTGATCTAGGCTGTGGCCATTTATAGTAATATAAATGTAATTTACCTCAGCTGCATGAAGTGAATGAGTGAGGATACTTTTATGTCATTTGCTCTAAAAGGCTGGAAAGTAATCTTTTTAGTAGTGGATAATCTTGTATACTTAGCTTGAGTACTAAATAAGACTTTAATTTCATATAATGTATTATGCAGTACTGTATACCTTACACAAAATTTTACTTTCCTACTGTTAACTAAGAAAGTTAATTTTTCTTACCATATGTATGCTAGTGATGACTTACAGATACAGAATTATTTTTATAGAGAAGCTAGTTATTAAGATGGTTTGAAGATGTTAGTATTTGAGTCCATTTTTCTGTTACTGATTGTAAATGTCCATAGGCAGTATTGTAAAAGATTAACCATGATTGGTAGAAGCCTGCCACCTAAAATTTAAAGTTATATAATCACCCAGTCACAGATAGTGTATTTGATACTGTCTGTGACCACTTATAGTTAACTGAAAACAATGAGCTCTAATTACATCAGGTTTTATGAGGAAATATTGAGCTTAACATCACAAGCAGTGTGTTGGGAGAACTAACTGGTGTCGTTGTAACCAGGGGCCCACCTAACCCGGTGAGCTGTGCATGCAATAAGTCATCATCAGGGCCCACTGACCCGGCATCAGTGGCCCACAGCCCAAACTGTGTCATGTATTTGGGGGGGTAAGACTAACCCTTAGAGCACCTCACCACGTAGGTAGAATGTGAGTGTTCCGCCACCTGTTGCTGCAGACCTATTGTACCTGTCTATCTGGTGTAGTATTGGAAGTATACAGTGTATCGTAGCTATTATGTCATGTCCACTAAAGTTTCCTCTGTCATTGCTGCATACTCATACAGTCACAATCCAAAGTTTCAGTACCTTCATGTATGAAGGAGCATGTGGAATACTGTATTGTAGTTGAATTAAGACTGGGTACTGGTCATACACTATAGTCTGATCACTTCACAAAGTCCATTTAGGGTGGGCCAGGGATGTCATTTACCCCTACCCACGCTGCCAATTTTGCCTTGGTACATATTTCTCTTATATGCTATCTGAAATAATGTTTCATATATTCTGTATGTATTAAAGAAGATTGTATAGTGCTATGGGTGTGTCACTTTTTAGAATTAAAAATGATTTGTATAAATTCTACAACACGTGGTAGAGCTATTTTCCAGCATTGCCTATACTGTAGGTCAGGTCACTTGCTCGTTGGTCACCACCCATGATGGCAGGTACTATTGTACAGTACTCCCACTCCCATGTACTGAATAGTCTGGGAAAAGGAAGTGATTTGCAATGTGAACAAGTGTTTTTCTGAAGAAAAGGCTTGTAATGGATTTGTAATCCCACCATCAAGGCCTCCTGTGGAAAACCTATTTAAAAAAAACATGCCGAGACTCTTACCTGCTGGGTGGTATGGAAAAAAGTCTAAAATTAATAAGTAAATGCATAAACAAAAATAAATTATATAGTATGCAGATAAATAAAGACCTATAAACAGAGAGAGAGAGAGTGGCATGTAGGGAAAGAGGTGATAATCCAATAATTGGTGGTCAGTTTGGCAGCGTCTCAGTCAGGGGAAGGGACAACTTTGCCCCACCCTGAACGGACTTCGTGGAGCAATCAGACTATGGTTTGGATCTTTTGTATTGGGACAATAAGAGGTGGGATTCATTTTTATTGTTACAGTACTGTACCAAAGTGAAGAATTAATTATAGTATGATTTTTATAGTAGCCAAAATTATACTGAATCTTTGAATGATTATTTTACCATACAGTATGAGCACTATAGACTAAACCTTTAGCAGGACTAAAGAAGCACATCAAAACAGTAATACTAGGGTCACACCTAGCCGAATGCATCCCGAAGTGTGTTCGGTTTGTATTCGTAAATGATTCGGGGTGTTCGGGAATAGTTCGGGGCCATTTGCAAAAATTCGGGACTGAATCGGAAAGTTTCCCGAATGTTTGGTGTTGCATGAAACTCTCGAAACCAATTTGGGCAGAGATCGGGATATATTCGAAAACTATTCGGGAATACTTCGGAACATTCGGTATGGCATCTGTTTGAATTCTGGCCGTTGGAGCTGTCAAATTTCGGTATGTAGTTTGGTTTACATTAGGTATGGCATCTGTTTGCATTCTGTTGCTATTCGGTTTGATTTCGGAACGAGAAAAAATAGTTAAATTTTAAATTTCAAACTTCGGTTTCAATTCGAAACACACTCGGTATGCAATCGGAAACTATTCGGTATGCATTCCAGAATGCGCTTCGAATGCATACCGACGAAAACTTGACCTTGAAAAAGTTCACCGAACATGCCCGAAACCAAACCGAAGTCACTTCGGGATGAATTCGGAAGCAATTCGGCTAAGTGTGACCCTGGCTTAATGGTAGAGTTCACAAGGAAATTTAGTGACAACACAAAACATCCTTGTAGTTATTGGAGTAGCACAGTACTTGAATAGGGCCTATTATTAACTAGCACCTCTTCAAGCCAATTTATCACCCACTGTTAATGGTACTGTCCCTCGTTGCTGCATTACTGTAGCAGAAAACTAAAAGAAACTGCCATGAGTCATAATTTTGAGCTCATCTGAGGTGAATACAATGGAAGTGTGAGATGCATGTTGTCTATTTTTGCCTTTTTGTCAATATGTTAACAAGCTCATGATGATCTCTATTGGTTTGTTTAATGACTAGTCAACAAAGAGGACATGCATTAACTTCCTTACATCCTGTCCTTAGTGAGCTTGAAGTTATGACTCCCTTGGTATTGACAACTATTATCAACATTGTTAATTGTAGTGGGTGGATGGTTGGAGGGAATTACTTCTATATTGCACAGTAGTATTTGATTTAGTGTAAGCTTTAATTACAGTACATGTATATGCACATTGACCACAAGTCAGAGGCTTTATTAGATAGTTTATGTAAATATTATTCATGAAATATTTTCTTAGTACTGTAATTATATTGTGTATATTCAGAAATATTATGAATGCAATAGTAGAATTCTATCGCATTCGATGCTATGGCCTTGTTAAAACGGATGGCTTTATAGGAGAATTTCCATGCAGCTCCAATACTGTACTACTTTACTTGGTCTTGTAGGAAGTGGATTTCAAATATATTGTCAGTGTTGTGAGGTGTTAGTTCCAAGTGTATCTAATAATAATAATAATAATAATAATAAACGGTTTTATTGATGAGAGTGGCAGCCTGAAGCTGAAAATATACAGTGATGAATTGATGTACATATATAAATACTGGAAAGAAACATAAAATATATAGAAGGAAACAAGGCAGTATATTGTATAGACTATGTGTTGTTGAGTAGGTGAACTATGGCTGGGATGGCACTGTTCTTATACCTATCAGTGCGGGCTCTTATTGGCTGTAATATGTTGGAGTGACGGAGTGCACGAGGTGGACGAGGTATTGTAGGTGGAAGGAAGTGTCGGTGACGTGGATGTTGTAGTAGTCCCTGGCCGAATGTGAGTAGTGTCTGATGGTGGAGCTGACTGAGGGATAACATGTTGAGGGTGGAGAGAGCATTGTTGTACCCAGTGTACTCGCCACCCAGTATTATTTTACATGCTCTTTTTTGTACTCTCTCGAGTTGGAGTTTTTGGGTGGTATTAATAGAGGATGACCAGGCCGGTGAGCAGTAGGTCAATTTGGGTAGGATGAAGGAGCTATAAATAGTACTAAGCTCCAACATGGGTGTCCCAAGTGACCTCAGTCGTCTTAACATGTATAGACGGTACGAGGCTGACTTGACCGTGTTATTCACATGTACCTTCCAGTTGAGTTTATGGTCGATGGTGATACCTAGGAGTTTGGTGGACTGTACTAACTGGAGAGGATGGTCACCCATAGTTATTGAAGGTGGTTGTACTTGGGTGGTGGCAGTGTTGAAATGCATAACTACAGTCTTATCAAGGTTGATGGTGACCTTGTTGACTGTAGTCCATGCCTGCAGCAAGTCCAGGATACCTTGTAGTGGTGTATAGTCTGGTGAGGTGTTATCCACTGTAATCCCTACTGTACAGTCATCCACATACTTCCACCTGGCAGGGGTTTCGGTCAGGGCATCATTAATGAGGATTAAATAGCAAAGGGGGCCCATTTTGGTCCCTTGAGGGACGCCACAACTGAGGGGTTGTGACCCTGATACAGCACCCCTATACCTCACTACCTGTTGACGTCCAACCAGAAAATCACACAGCCATGATACCAGGTAGGGGGGTAATCCAAGTGCTATGGCTTTGTTGATAACTGTGAAGTGATCAACAAGGTCAAAAGCTTTCCTGAAGTCAACAAAGGCAACAGCCAGTGACGTCTTGCGTTTGTCTAAGCCATTATGCAAGAAATCCAAAAAGCTTACTAGACAATGAGAGGTGGATGACTTCCTCATGTTGCCAAACTGCCTTGGGTCAATTAAATTTTTGATGTTATCATATGCCATATTAAAAACAAAATCTTCACAAATTAAGCTGGGTATGGGGGTAATGGCAATAGGTCTGAGGTCACTAGGGGATTGTGGGGTGGGGATCTTAGGGATGGGAGTGACATATGCTGTCTTCCATTGAGTGGGACATTTACACTGACTTAAGGAAGCATTGATAATAGAGCAGAGGGGTGTGGCAAGTTCAATTGCAAACTCCTTGTAGATTTTTATTGGGAGGTCGACTGGGGTGGTGGATCTTTTAGATTTAAAATTAAGGAGTTTGTTGGCAATTTCAAAAGTTTGAACACTGGGAGGGGGGGAGGGAGAAGGCAGATAGGCAGGCAGGGTGGTGAGGTCAAGACTGGGGAGGGACTGACAAATATTGGCAAAGTGAATGTTTATGGTCTCAGCTGCTTCCTCACCTGATAAGTGAGAAATAAAGGGAAAGGAAGAGGGATTACTGTTTAGACCACAAATATCTTTTACTGTCCTGTACCATTGTCCTATGTTGACTTGCTTAAGGCTGTGCACTTTCCTGGGATAGAAGGTCTTCTTGGCTGCTTTAATCTCCCTGATAATCTGATTTCTTAGTGTTTTATACCTGCGCTCGTTGGTGTAATATGCTTTGTTGCGCTGCTCAATAAGTCTCTTTATTCTGGGTGTGATCCAGGGCACATCATCAGGGTGAATTTTCATAGTTTTGACAGGGAAGAAGTGATGATAGGCTGTGGTGATGGTATCGTGGTAATTATTCCACTTTGACTGAACATCTTCCACTGTCAGCACCTCAGTCCAAGGGTGATGAGTCACCCATTGTCCAAAACGTCGCATCCTAGAGTCAGGTGTAGGTCTGTATGTAGTGGTGACAGCTGGAGGCCGTGAGGTGGTGGGTGCTGGGGCCCATAGTACAGATAGGTGAGTACTCCGCCCCATGGGAGGTAATGGTTGGGGGGGGAGGTAGTTGGTACCTATGTCAGTCATTATCAGGTCTAGGGTGGCGTGTCCATTGGTAGGGAAGTCTACTAGCTGTGTTAGGTTGAGGTGTTGCATAATGTGACTGACATCCAGCTCGTTGAAGTCACCACAAATCACAAGTTTAGAGCAGGGAAATCTGGATCTGAGGGAATCGGCGGTGTCTATGATGTGGGTGACCAGCATATCAGCGGTGGGGGAGCGTGGGGGATGATAAACCACACAAACAATGAGGGAAGCCAGTAGACAGTACAGTACATACTCTACTCTGCATCAGTTACAAAGGGTTCAAATTTAAAAGTATTCATAAGTTTTCTAATTTGAGTTTAGTTATATTGATAATATAATAATCTTTGAAGCTACAATGATTGTGTTAAATAATATTTTTGACTGACCTCATTTCATCACACAGTTTTCTTAAAATTAGTTTTACAGCATTTTTATTTACTGATACAGGGGGTGACATTGAAAGTTTAATTGACGTAAATGGAAATTATAGTTTAAACCTACTGTTATTACCTATTTGTGCACCTTGAAGCAGGTACATATTGCCTATGTATTGTTGCTTCAAAGTATTTCTTAACCCTCTGCGGTGGCTGTGGAGTGCATGTGGCGTCACTGGACATGTTAGGATCACATTTGATATACTGTAGTATAATATCACATCATATACAGTATATACGTAATTATAAAGACATGCACACTAGTACATTATGACACACTCATACAATACAATTCCATAAAGTGGTGCATATATCTCATTACGAATGATGCATGGTGGAAAATTCATACATTATTAACATTAATTATTCCGAAACAGTGATTCATTGTGTTATCTGTAAATATGATTCAACAGGGAGATTGGTCTCATTCATAAATGTGACTAGTATTGCTACGCTGCCACATCTACTCCAGACACAAAAGATGGGGTAAAGGAATTCCATGAGGCAACTGTACATTCATAACCTATATAAGAATTAAAGAATGAGCAGTGACTGGCCTGTATTTTAATATCTGTGTGATCAGTGGAAATCATTTGAAGATTAGGTCATTGTGTAATCTCTTAAGAAAAATGTCAAATAGAAAGTGTAATGTTCAAAACTAGAATTTTATGTGGTATGTGTTGAGTTTAAACAGGCATGTGTAGGATAGAGGGAATGTAGCTTTTAGGTTATTGTGAGTTTTGAAATATTAGATATCTTTAGATTGGTCTAACCCTGTCATTGTTGAGGTAAAAAGAGAGTGAGTGATACAAAATCATGATAAGTTGTGCCTGTTTGCTGGGAGAGAAGTACAATTGAGATGTAGAATATGATCTGTTGCCAAGTAAAAACTGCAGATTATAGATACAATAATACTTGTACTGATATAGAATAATGCACATTGTAAGATGAAGGAAATGTAGATGCCAATGGTATCCGTGTGTTGTTGCAGGGAAGGTGACAGCATCAAGGTGGCACAGGGGGTGAGTGGTTCCATCGTGGATAAGGGTTCCATCCTCCGCTTTCTCCCATACCTGGTTTGTGGCATCCAACATGGCTGTCAGGATATTGGATCAAAGTCCTGCTCTATGCTGAGGTTAGTATGTTTTCCAGAGTACAATATACAAATGGTTCATGAACCAGCCTGGTGCAGTACCAATTACTGATTATAGATATTGATACTAGGACAATTTATATTGCATTTGAGGGCCACATATATTTACCCATCATACCAAAAGTTACAAAATACATCAAATAGAGACCAGGAATGTGGTAATAACCAATTGTATAATAATTATATATTTCTATACAGTATTGTTATTATTATAATAAGCTATGTGTGAATACTCAAGAGCTTGCCACTCAGCTGTTGGGTATCAGATGTAGGGTAAAATATTTAATGATATTTGTTGTCAACTAGGAGAAAACAAGCTACAGTTAAGATACCAAAGGTTTGTGTGTGGCTGTAATGATGGATGTGTCAAGTGCAATAACAGCTTCATATAGAACATATATAAATACTCCATAAAGCATGTGCTTGGAAAGTATCTTGGAAAGTATGTGGCAAGGGAAGCTCTAGTGTACAATGGAAATGTTTATTTCCAATATATTTTAATTGTAAGTGTGGTGATAATTGTTCTGGCAACACACTGGGGAAGTGATTGCACAAGTTGCTTTTTCTTTCTTTTATGTTTTCTGGTACTGTGGCATGTTTATATTTTGTTTTTTCATTATAATTATGTTATCGGATGTCAAATTTATAGTACTGTACTGTCTTTTATTTGATATTTATGGCTAAGACAAGTGATCAATGTAGTTACCAAAATATAAATTGCAACACCTTTTGATGGAATGGTAAGTTGTGTATTAATGTCTAAAGTTATTTATAGGTACCATATATGCCGACGTACAAGACGACTGGGCATATAAGACAACCCCCAAACTCTTAGGGAAATTCTCAGTTGTAGTACATGTTTGGCGTTTAAGACGGGTACGAAATATGTATGTACATGTGCGTGCTAACAGGAAAAAATTGAGATTGGAAATGGGAATATTCTAGTATATAAAAAGAAAGGGATTTGTAGTTCTGCACCAAACCACTGTACAGTAAAAGTCCTGTAATCCGAATTGCAGGGGACTGAAGGTCATTCGGACTATTGGTTTGACCTCCAAATACAGATATGGAAAAAGAAACACACAAATTATAGGATTACAATAAACCCTCGTTATTTCGGATCAATTGAGGGGAGACACTTGACGAGTTATCAGAAGATTCGAGATATACGAGGGCTTAAATTTGATGCGTACGACTGTCTGCCTGCACACCCGCTCTCAATACTACGTGTCCTTTCACTTGTATCTCTGGTTCCCATACACAGCTAATGACTAAAAATAATTCTAAATTTGAGCCCAAAGTATGGAAAACAAATGTTTTTAAAGGTTGTTCATTCTAAAAGGGTAGCCCTGATAGTGTGAGTGTAGTGAGTGAGGACTTGACAAGTTCTGTTTACACCAATAATTCATGAGTTTCTACTCATACAAATATATTTCCTCAGTTTATATTAATTATTCTTTGTAATTTTCTCATACAATCACTTGCACTTTTCACCATATCAAATGTCTGTACCGGGATATGTGTTAAAAGTATGAAAAATGCCCATATTGAAAAGTTGTTCACTATAAAGGGGTTAGGCGAGCGTGAGAGTGACATTGGGGTGGAAATTTCAGTTATCACTAAAACTCATTGAATTTTCATTCGTGCACAAACCTTCCTTAGTTTGTATTAATTAATTTTGGTCATTTTCTTTGAAAAATCACTTTCACTTAATATTAATTTGTGCATAGGTACACCTTCACCCCTCCAATTAAAGAGCCAAATTTTTTACCTGGCGTATAAGATGATCCTCGATTTTCAGAGCACATTTTATGGCTTCAAAAGTTGTCTTATACGCCGGCATTTACGGTATATAATGGAAAAGGGAACATTTGTTTCCTTTTGTGTTTACATAGTTATGGTCATTGTAAATAGTTGTGGAAGATAATATAGTTAATGTTTCATCAAGATTTGTTGCAATTCATTTTTTGGCAACTGTACAAGTATTTTAAAAATAAGTGGATCAGCAAACTCTCTCAAGGGACCTTGGACCTGTATTCACAAAAACAAAGTTCACTCTTACGGTAACTTGAGATTTTATTCGTAAGCATTTATTCATGGCGAAGACTAGTAACCGACAATGCATTGATATCATAACAACAGCTCTTACAAATAGAATAGCATAGCCATTCACTGCTTCGAAATTAATCTTAAACACTATGGTGTGGTCAGTATTGCAAACAAGTCCAAACTCCAAGATGTTTTGTGAATACCGGCCCTGTGATGTAGTCAGAACATTAGAGGTAAACGAGTCCTTTAAAATATTGCCACGAAGCACCACCTATATGGAAGGAGCTTGTTTCATGGTATCATCAGGAGGAATCGGAAGCCTTCAATTTTCATACACGATCACAGAGCCTTTAGTGAATGAGGCATTACCTATAGGTGTCTGGTATTAAGTTAATGTTTATACAATACAATTACAACGATGGGTGAGTGATCTGCATTGCTGACTATGAGGTTCTCCCACACGTTAGTTAGTTCATACCTAGCAGGAACAGATGGCAAATCTTCAATCTACCCCTTTGTATAGGTTGGTCAGTAATATACAGATTTGCATTGTGGTTAGGAGTTGCCCCGCGTAATGGCATTGGCTGTGGACATGAACTGTTAGCTAAAAAGAATAGATTTTTGTGTATGGTTACCTGAAAGTACCTTTATGGGTACTTTATGTAGTAACTACAGTATTTCAATAGCTTTCTAACAGTTTGGTAACCTTTTGTTGATTGCATGTGAAGCTGTGTGTAATATCTTCATAGATAAGAATATTTATGCAGTGCTAAATCCAAGCTATTTCAACATGTGTGCCTGTTTTTTGTTTTGTATTGCTTTTTGTTTTAACTTGGTACAGTATGTAAGAAAACTAGATGTATTCTTCGGTTGTTCCTGCAGAGTTTCAACAGTGTATTTCATATTATTTTGAGTGCCACAGTAAGGATGGAACATAACAAATACCTAATGAGTGATTTATACCAACAGTAGAGGGTATTGTTGAATATTTATTTTATGGATATCATCAGAGGTTGTAGTAGCTCTTTCGTCTTATAATATTGTCTTTTCACATACCTATGAGTCTCAGAATTTTCCATCGGGTAGGAAAAGTGACAGGACTTAAAGTAGAGAATGTACAGTCACGAACCAAAGTTTCGCACCCCCCTTGGCTGATAGGAAGGCGAAGACAGTGTTAAAGATATGCTGAACGATCGGACAAACTGGTGTTTCGAGTTGGTAACGAGATAGTGTAAGATTCATTTTCACAAACAACAAACTGCAAGTAATTGAAAATAAAGCTCACACTATCTCGTTACCAACTCGAAACACCAGTTTGTCCGATCGTTCAGCATATCTTTAACACTGTCTTCGCCTTCCTATCAGCCAAGGGGGGTGCGAAACTTTGGTTCGCGACTGTACATTTGCTTTATGTAGATTAATTTTCTTAGGCACACTTTCAAAGCTATTGCAAAAGCTGCTTAGCTTTGCTATTAAGAGAAATCTTACTCAGTAACCTAAGTTATGCTGTGTGGCCTAAAGATGTCTCTGCTTCTGTGTGCAAGTTGTTGCCATTAAACTCCCAGTCTGGCAACCCAGGCACCAAATTCAAATTATAAAGCAACCCGTCAGCTCAACTATAATACCAAGTCAGAAACTTAATCATTTAATCTAGTTCGTGTGTGCTACTGTAATTACAATAATTTGACTGTATATTGATAAAGTAGAAGAATTGGCAATAACTTCCCTTTTGTTCTGAAGCATCATGAATCGTGAAAAGCCATGATTTCAGGAGGCTTAGATGAAGACATACATTGCCTGCAAATTAATAACATGATTTAAAGAGGAGCATAATTGAAAGTATTAACATTAACATTTCTGGGAGTATAAGGAGCAGTTAAGTAAAGTTAAGCTTCCCAACAGAGAGAAAGAATCATAGGTTTATATTATTATCAAAGGAACTGACTTGGATATAAACTTGAGGAGAGGATATTGCTGTTTGAGCTAGTGAAGAGTTCTTTGCTAAGACCAGGCTTCTCCTTAACAACCCAGGGCCATGCTGTATAGTGGGGAGCTGAAACTAGAGCGTCGCACGGTCTCAGCTCAAAGAGAAGGAGGCGTTCACAATCTGCACTCATATGAGAAGCGACTCTACTAAGGAATTTGCTGGAGAAATACCTGAATGCTCCCGCATTTTTATTTTTACCGTTGTATTTTTTATGACAACATTCTGGATTTTTTTATGATGAGAAATGAACTGCTGTGCCATCGTTCCTTCCTTCCCTCTGGCAGTTTGTTGCATTTTTTAATTTCGGTTTAGGGTTACTTTTGATGGTGTGACTGGGATGGTAATGATATTTCCTTTTTGTTATCTGGAGGTTGACTGACAAACAGTAGTGTGTTTCTCCTGACACACGCACACACATGATTACTGGAACTTGTTAAATTACCAATAATTGACTTACTGAGCTCTGTGCCATATCTGCTTTGTGGGAAAGCTTTTAATATTAAGGTGAATGTATTTCACTAGTTGTAAGGTCAGAGGTTAAGAAACACAAGTTTTTATGTAATTCAGGTTTTAGGTTCATTATTATTAATGATAGTAGGCTGTTACTCCTCCCATTGTTATGAAGTCATATTCTGTACTGGATCATAAAATGTCTACTGTGATTGTGAATGAGTGATTGAATTTAGTCACGCACAAGCCGTCTAGTACAGGTTTAGATGGCTGGCTGTGTAAATGTCAACTGATTATGATTATGTCATCATCAATATCCCATTACCCTTTTATGAAGGGTTGGGGGCAGTAGGGCCTGGGTTGGAAAATTGAAATAGAAAAGTAAAGCAAAATACTGTACCCTGTGAAATGATTCATTCACATTAATTTCCCCTTCCACTCCCACAAATTTTTCAATCAACCCTTTTACACCTTCCCACCCCAACACACAAGTTCATGCATCCATGATAAAAGTTCCTTCACTTAACATTGGTGAAAGGAGCCAAACTATGATATGTAAAAGTTAATAACCAGGTTGCTAGCCCTACCATACCCTCCATATGTTGAAACTTCATCTGCTACCCATCATATATAGTTTCTTTTGCTTTACTCATTCTTAATACAATCACTCACTCTTACGTGCTTCACAACATCTAATCAGTTCATATCCTTTCATCTTTGTTTCACCCCTTCCATCCTCCTCAGATTATCATTTCACACCCCTTACATTCCACACAGTCATATGTGCCTCTACGAGTCTCCAAGACTTTTGACAGGCAAGTGGTCCAACTTAGAGGTTCTTTATAACCTGTAGTGGGGATATTTTGGTGATAGCTAGGTCTCCATCCCACACTCCCCTTCCCTTGTACTGTGAGGGATAAGGGACTGACTACATAATACTCAGAAGGAATATTGTCATACCCAAGCACATACACTTTTTAAATATGGATTTTAGGAATACTGTACTAGAAAATATACTAAATGGAATTGGCAGTTTTAGCTGGAACCCAAAGTTGTTAGTACTGTATGGTTAAAGAAGCACGCAAGAATATATACAGTATGTACAGATACCGTATTGTCTCGTCATTGGACTTTTATTAACCACATGTTAAAGGCCCATACACTCACAGGCCTGCCTGGTCTTGTCCATGGGTCAGTCGTCCTCATGTCTCTAGCTCAGTGATAACCAAACTCTGTGAAGGGATGGTGGTTATAGATGCTCCTCTAACCACTTTCCAACATAAGGAAATACTCTATAAGATATTCATATACTACTGACAATGAATAAAGTTAGTTGTATGTAACCTGAGGTAATTATATTACCCATTACGCTGTCTGAGTAATTATGATAAATTTATATTGTCAGTCAACCACAGAATTAAACTGTTAATTTAATTTATTTTTCACCACACAAAACCCTTGTTAACCATCCCTCCCCCCCCCCCCCCCCCAGATGAGTGTTGGGTATAAAGGGGTATCTTCAGAATGAAACTATGCCAAATGAAGTGAGTGTCAGAATCGTTCAAAGCGTAGAAATATACCCTACTTAAACACATTGGTTAACTAGGGTTGTGTATTGTCCAATAGTTAGTTTGAATAATCTTTGCTTTTATCTTCCAATGCCAGTGATTGTCTATAAATTTCGATAAATTCCAACCAGAAACTGTGCTCAACTTCGGGAGGTGTCATGGTGGTAGGCTACACGATCTAATGTATTCCACTAGTGACTGGACTGACAACTGATGGCCTGAGGTACCCACACACACTCAAATGGCTTGAACCTGACCGGAGCCTGAATTTTAAAATCTGTCGGTGATAGATTCCACGGCGACGGTTGAAACCATCTGTACAGGCGCCTGTTCAGGCTGATATTCTCCCCAGACAAGCTCAGTTCTGCCTGCATGGACCAACTTATGCAGGCCGCTAGACAGGCTGGCCTGTGCATGTATGGACCCCTATAGGAATCTTGGCAGTTTGTTATTTTCTTCAAAATCGGCTTTTATGTCTTTATCATACAATCATTCAGCTTTTACAAAAAATATTTTTGTGATAGCAAGAACTGCATGCTGGCCATTGTATAAGAGTGTAGTGAGTTATGAATCTGTCCGTTTCATAAAGGCTAGTGAACCTTCAAACTTTGACAAGATATAGAATGCTGTATATTACTATAGTATTGGTGGTCTGTAGTTTGGAGGAATCCAGAGGCTCCATTTCCTCGTTATAGAAACCCTCGAATCATATTGTTGAATTTTATTTCTGTCACTTGGCAAAATGTCATCGTTTTGGAGATCTGATTTCTACAAGCTGTTGCAGTTATGCTTGGCCATCAATATTTGTTGGTCTTTCACCATTATCATCTTGCCCCTTAATTGCATTTTTAGAGACTTGATATGTCCTGCATATGGCAGCATTTTTAGTTCAATAATATTATATAGCAAGTTGTTTATAACCAGCATTATATCTACTGGTACAGTATTGTTCTTTCCTTAATTTATATTTAGTGTGTATTGTATTCAGTATGTTTTCATTAATGTACTTTATTTGTTAACATGTTCGTAGATATATTTTTTTACCTTTTTATAACTATATTAAAAAAGCTTATGTTTGCATTATTTACAGTCTTTAGTAACACTGCCAGTCTTATAATATTGTTGTGACTTTTCATCTGAATAAGTATAAGTAAAATACTCCTCTTGCTGTTTCCTATTGAAATTTGTCAATATGCTTTAAACTGCATATTTCATGTATGTACAGAATCAGAATTGTAATTTTTTCCTAAAGATAAAATTATTGTAGGAAGGAAGCGCTCGTAACATTCAAATTAAAAACAGATAAGGTATTAGTGATTCTTCCAAATTGCACTATAAACTAGACCATAATACATAGTACAGTACATACACTGCTGTGTATGTGTTGATTTTAAAGCTAACTTTAATGTAAATGCCAAAGTAATTGTATAATGACCAATGTACAGTTGCCAGCACTTGTAACTGGTACTGTCCGCATTGTCAGTACCTTTCTCCTGTACCAATATAATAATATAAGTGGTGGCAATTGTACTTTCCAATTTTAGTAAATGATTAGTAGTCAAGATGTATAACTTGAGATTTCTTACATTGTTTTGATATAGAACGTGGACGGTACCCAAACCAGTTTTTTTATCAACTTAGGATTATATTATTTTTTGTGTACAGTATAATGCCAGTTGGTAGTCAAGGCAGGAGGAAGCCTGCAATGAATACGATACTTATGCTGTGTATGATTTAGACCGCTGTTTCATCCTGAATGTTTCGAGACTGAGAACTGTATCTCGGTTAAGGGGGTAATATACTGTATAGGGCGTTATTTGGATGTAGAAATAAAATACAATCTCACTGCTTGAATGAAGTTAATGAAGTTCCTTGTTCTTATGATTGTTGCTTTCCTCTCCCCAAGCAGGAATGAAACCATATGAGCTGAAATGATTTTAGATTGTCATATTAAATTAATAGGTAAAAACTAGAGAAATCTTCGATAATATGTGTACAGTACGTTCATGTTGTAGCTTTTAAACATAAGGAAATTAAAATATATTTTACAGTCTTGTGTATTTGCTTACAGATCCATGATGTATGCAGGTGAACTGAAGTTCGAAAAACGTACAATTTCCGCTCAGCGTGAAGGGAATGTGCACAGCCTCTATTCACATGAGAAGAGGCTCTTCTAAGTTGACTGCATTTTTGCAACTTAAAAAAATTAAAAATCCAGCTGTCATGCCAGCATGACATATGGATGACATATTTTTCCACTTTCTAGATGGAAGGTTTTATATGGAAATATTTTCAAATTACAAAGCATACAAAGGTACAGCTTTTGTAAACTGAAACATATCTATGAAGTTTGTTAGTTTCTTGTGTGATGGTGTAAATGCAGCCGTATAGTGTGTGAATGTACACTGTTCTTAGTTCAGGAAATCTTGAATTTTTTGTTTAAGAAAACTTCAAAACATATTTTTGTATGGGAAAGGTACAGTACATATTGTAAGGTGCAATATACTGTAAATATTATGTCCTTTTTGTGAAATATTAGAGCAAATAGAAAACTTATGATGCCTGAAACACTTAACTATTTGAGTCTAAAATGATTACTTATTATTTCTATTAACTGAACAATGTATGTCATTTTAACCTTACATGCACTCAGATCTGTGATGGAAATTGAGTGATTGTAAAGTATAGTAATTGACATTTTGCCTTATAATGCAACTTCATTCCAGGTACCTGTATCATGCTTACTTTTTCTTTACGATACATTTTTTATTGGGATATAATTTACGATCTTGCCAAGCCATAAGTTTCCACTTCCTCTAAGTACTATAAAAGTTTGTATTGTTAGTAATATAACAAGATACTGTACCTGCCCCTCCTTGTGATGGGAATGTGTAGTACAGTATTGCACTCATGACTTCTAGGTTCAGTACCTTAATATCAAATAGGAGTAAAAAGAAGGCAGTTATGAACACTGAGCAAGCAATAGTCACTCACTGGATGCTAGATTATAGCAATCAAATATCTTCCAGAAGAGTTGTGCCATGAATTTAAGTGTGCTACTGAACCTATAGTTCATTCCTGTTTTCAGTAACACCATAGTAAACTATTAAAAGTTAAGTAGCTGCCAAGCCAACACAAATGTCTTGTTTAAAAGGAACAGCTTAATGAAAATAGCAAATCAATTACATGAGAGGAATCCTTGATATTTCCATTTTAAGGAACTATCTACCATATTTCTGAAGACCTACTTACTTTTTCCATCTCCTTGACCCTTAAATCTTCTGATGCATCATCGTGATCAGTTTCTTGTCCATATACATTCTACAGCATATGTGCCTTGTCTACAGAATGAATATTTTGGGGTTAAAGAACACTATAAGGAGGAGCCTTTATTGATATTTCACTACTGCTTCTCTAATTTTATTGATGTACGGTCAGTAATGCATGTTGGCCTGGCACTATGATTATATTAATCCTGTCTTCCCATTTCATAAGTCCCAGATAAAAATACCATATACTGTACAGGCACTTGCCGTCGTGATTTGGCCCTTTCTCATGCATGAGACTCCACACGAGTTGCTGAGTAACCACACCTAGTGATGCCACCCAGGTGCAATGTGGTACTCTTCAGTATTATTATATCATAAATGTTTGTATATACTTTTAAGCTACTTCTATAATCTATATTATATAAAACATTGTATATTCAGTGGTGCCAATAATTTCCTGATATTGGTTGATGACTAGTTCATTGAATTTTTATTAAATTTAGATAAAGAATACTGTAGTTGACTCTCGGTATATTTTAAGTTATTGTAATTGATGTTGTAACTATCCCAGATATATAGTTTATGCTGCTCAATGATGCAATGATTATGATAGTTTAGTAAAAGTTTTATCATGTTCCCATATTGAAATTTGGTCCATGACTTAATTAGACCTGTATAGAACCCTAACTGTTTCATGAGGTTGTAATGCCATTGCTGAATTTTAGTATCGTCAAATTGGTGACTACTGATCACTACAAGCTGTACCACAAAGACCTGTACTTAATCAATCTGTTTCTTCTGAAGGAATCACTAGCCTCCAGAATGTCACACTTCTTCTTTTGACGATACTGGTACAGTTGCAGTTATACGTTTTTTTTATTATTCAATGGTATCCTGTGACCTTCCTGGATAAACCCATTAACACATAGCTTAAGCTATTACTACAACCCTATAAAAAGAATTAAGGTTAATACTACCACAATATATAGGGTAACAGAGAGGAGTATAAACTTTTCTCGTTGCCTCCAGTTATTAAGAAGGTCATTTTGAAGATGATCAGATTTTTAAATTGGTGTGTGCTGTGTATGGTGATAATACAAGAGACAGTGTTGATTGGTAGTTGTAGTAGAGTGAAAGTTGTACATTGGTGTATTCAGTTTTCTCTAGTCTCTCTTTAACATGGGTCCAAGTTATTGTAAATTTATTGTATACATTACAAGCAAAACATTTTCCATCTTGTGTATATGAGATGTATTGCAGTTGGCTATATCTTCAGTCTAAAATGCTGTTTGATTTAGTAGAAATCTGCTCTCACTGAAAGAAAGGCATGCAAGTGAAGGAGAATGCTCAAATTGCATCTCTGATAGTAATATTGCTCAGGCAGCATGACTTTAATTCACAGTAAGAGCAAACAAACATCAAGGAAACTTTTAATGTTGGAATTAGAATACAGTACAGTACTTAAAACTAACTCATACTTTTAACAAGTACAGGTAAAATATGAAATATTACTAATATTATGCTCTTTTGAAAGGTTAATAAATGGCTGACATTTGCTCTACCATCAGGTGACTTTGGAAAAAATTATCCAATAGTAGATTGCACTTCCTTATCTCACAATACAGTACTTGAATGTTATATTAAGAGTCGGCAGCTGTATGTGGTGTAGCAGTCTTTTTGATCCGTCATCTAGAAAAAATTACACTAACTAATAATTGTTTCAATGTAGCATACGGACATAGGGTCTATTACAGGGTTTATATTACTATTACTCTTAATTATTGCCGTTATATTACTATTACCGGTATATATTATTGCGATGATGGTAGCAGTTGCTAGATAGCACTGTCATGTATTGTTTTTGTGAGGGGTATGGTTTTCGCACAGCATTTCTATCATTAACAGTATGCTGGCAATGCATATATAATTTTTTGTTTGATACATGAAACTAAGTAACTTTAAATAAGTGTCAGACTCTGAAATAGGAAAGTAATATACAGTACTATCTTCTATTACTATTACAGCTATGATAATTTTATCTTACTATTACAGTACTTAGAAAACCTTGCAATAGTCTATTACTATCTGTCTGGTAGCATATGTATCCCTTTAGCAATTTTATGTTTTTAATTATGGACAATAATAAAGAAAAAATTATTACTCTGTATTATTTATCCTTGGGTTTATTACTATTAACAACTTCCTACAATGCTGATTGACAAATTTCCTGTTTATGAACAGGAATTACTGTTTGTTTTTGTTTTTTAAACATACACCAATCACTTTCCTTTCTGGTTATGGAATACCACTGTATAAGGAGGAACTGCTTCTTGGGCTCCAGTGCTTTTGAGCAGAACCAACAATAGCAAAATTTTGTCAATTAGAACTATTAATACCGAGGGGTTCCTTGATCACTTGGCATCATCATTATTTCAGGGTTTTTAATTTAATGGGGTTCTGAACTTCTAGTGAGGTGCTTTACCCTCCCTCAGACAGTTTGATGTCTTTAGAGGGGTTTGTATACGGGTGTCTGGTGGAAACTGATACTATTGAGCCTTTGGAATGAAATGTGAGAATGCCATTATTGCTTTTCGAAATTGAGCAATTAACAGATGGACTAATTTAAATAAACTGAGTACAGTACATTTAAAGTTTTTATGTGAATCAATTGAAATTAGGAAAAGTAGGATGTGTAGTGTTCCCAGAAATTATGTAGATTTACGAAGACTTGAGTTCTGCTTTGATAGCATGATTTTGATTAGGTAGATCAGATACTGTAGAGAATATTTTCAGACTAAGTTCCAAAAAGAAATAGAGGCTAAATAAAATTACATTGTAACCTTTCTCATTTTCATATTAGGGTATATTAAGCTGAATACAATTATTTTATAAATAATAAGTTAAATAAGATAAATAATAAGTTAGAAAAAATCTCGGTACCTTAGAAAGTTTAGAACATGTGCGTCATCATAACAATACACTGCATCTGTTACCATGGCAACAGATGTAGACGCTGAACCTGGAGTGTGGGATGCTGCAAGCTGATGTACCATTCGTAGCTACGTCCTCAGTTAATTGGTGGGTCTAATTATAATTGAGAGGACATTGGGTTGGTATAATGATAGGCGTGGTCACCTTCCATCCAAATGAACTGTCTTTTTGGTAGAGGGGATGCTCGGTCGGTATTTGGGGAAGTTTAGGATTGCTGAACGTAGGGATTCTAGTTATGCTTGATTTTACATACAGTATACCAAAAGGTTATATTATTAGCTCCACAAAATTTCAATATATAGCAAAATTAAAGTCGGGTGTAACTTACCAGAGTGCAAACAGATAACACTGACGTGAGTGAAAAATGGTGATAAATTCTTGTATTAGATAGGCCTAATGTGTTTAGATTTTAGATAAACAAATATTATGGACCTTCATATTTATTTTGGATAATATTATTGGGGAAATATTATATAAAAAATTCCTTGAAGAATTTAGTTTGAACACTGATGCTCAGTATGGATTGTGTGAGCAATAAAAGATAAGAGAGAATATTCTACTGTACATATATGCCTTATATATTTTAAATATGTTTAATGAGTACAATATAATTCAATACAGACATTAACATGTTTTCTAGGGCATTATAGCCTAATCTAGTGTCACATTTTGGGGGACAGGATTCCTGTAATGATATTATTTTTTATTTTGCATCTGTGGCACTCATTCAAAGGGATAGAAATTTGATAGGTTTCTTCTGTTTACCACCACCCTTAGCTTTCCCTATTTAAAGAGTGCTGAAAACTGGGAGTTATTGTGTAAGAACTCTATTTGTAATTGAAGCAGAGTATTTTCTCTTCAGATATTCTTCCTATCGTCAACTTGATTTTAGTAACTCACTATGAAATGCAGGATACATTAGGCCTATTCTATTCATGTTTCTGCAGGAATGATGTATACAATGCTAAACTCTTTTTATATTTGTTTTTAAAGGCTTCACACTTGCAAGCATGTGTAAGTTTCATTTTACATGCTGATGACATCTTTTATGACTGGATCTATTTATTCTTACTAAAAGTCAACATTATTCACGGAGTTTAATGTGTTTCACTTTGACAGATGCTGATTGGCAAGATATATCTGTGTTTATTGTTGGAGGTCATTGGTAATGTCTGAATTACGGAAGCAGGATAGTGTTGATGAAACTAAAAAGATTGTCCACACTTACCCTCTCCTCAGGGTTGGTTGATTAATGTTTTGTTTGTTTGCTGTAGTGAAACCTATAACATAAGTTTGAGTTTGGAGCACTTTCATATAAAGAACACTAGTTCCTTTAATTTTCCCTTAAATTTAAAGATTGCCCTATATTAGAGCTTGACATCATGAGAAAGGTATATATATCATACATAGCATTAAGAAGAATAAAATGAATAAATACTGTTCAGTGTATATATTTTATTTTTAACAGCACACAGACATGTCTGAGGAGATGAAGACTGAGACTATGGAACTGATTGTTGTAGCATGTGAAAAGTATCAAACTAATAATGAGGTAAGAACTCCATCATCCCCAGAATTATTTTTCATTACATATGGAAAAATACCTAACCAATACTGTTACTGTAGTGGTAGAATTTTGGAAATTCATATGGAAGGATGAATGAGGATTTGCAAAAATGGTGATAGGCTATATGAGTATAAAGTTATTCAGATTGGGAAGTGAATAAAAACTGAGAGAATGTATAATTATATAGTTTCTGATTATTACATAGTGAATTATTTGCTATGAGTAAATGAGGAATGGGAAGAACAAAATGTGGAGACCTATTATTATCAGGGAAATAGCATGACCATCATTAATTGAGGGGAAAAATGAAAGTTGTATGAATGATTTGGAATGAATGAATAGAGACAAGTCATGAAGTATTGAGTGATATTGTAGATGAGAGGTAATAAGCTGTGATAGTATTGACACATGCTAAGAATGGAGGATAATAGGGCAGCTAAGAATGTTTGAGAAGTGAAGTTGAGAGTAAAAGTGAGGTAGGCAAGTGGAAATTTATTAAGAGAACAGGCTGCAAAAGAGTAAGGGAGTGAATGAGATAAGAATGCAATAGTATGGATTTAAAATGACCTCGAGACTTTTTGTCATAGCTAGGGCTGGGCAAGAATCGTTAAATCTGGAACTGTCGGTTCCGGTTCTGAACTGCTGGAACCGGTTTTAGAACCAGTATCTAATATTAACTGATACTGTTATATAATTGCTGTCTAATGCTGTTTTAAAGCCTTCATTTACCGACTTGGAACTAGTTCGGAGGTGAGAACCGATTCTAAGATAAGTCATCAAGAATCGCTCGAACCGGTTCTGGTACCGGTTCCTGCCCAGCCCTAGCTATAGCCAGATAGATTTATTGAACTCTTATTCCTGTTATTAATTATTTGATGTGGTGTGGTTGTGTTGCAGGGTGCGGCACGTATGATTAAAGAGACGATGGATAAACGTTATGGTGCCACCTGGCACTGTGTCATTGGTGAGGCATTTGGGTTTGAAGTTTCATATGAGGTAAAAAATCTGCTCTACATGTTTTTTGCTGGAAATCTTGCTATTGCTGTGTGGAAATGTTGCTAGATATTTCTAAATTTTTAGTTTAACAATGCAGTTTAGGAAATAGAATCTATTGTTTCAATAATTGCCTTGTCAGGATGGTGAAGTCGTCTCGGCAAAGTACTGTATCCTTTCTATTTTTATAATACCCTATCAGTTTTGAATCCTGCTAAGGTCAATATAATATTGTATCATTTAGAAGCATTTATGTGTACAGTACATGTAGCTGCATCTTTTGTCCATGTTTATGTTGTACTGTATTTGCCATATTATATATGGAATTAATAACTGCTTTGATTCAAAGCAAAAAGAACTGTGCAATTTCTCAGAGACTATAACAAGTTTTCTCAAACAAGCTTTAACTTGGTGCTACTGAATAATGCTTGTGTTCTATTTAATGTATTATGTTAAACTTGTTGAATATACAGTCGTGGTCAATAATAATCATCCAGATATGGGTAACTATAACAATTTGCTGTTTAATAATTTCATATTTACATATAATATTATTGGTTTAAGTAGTGTGTAGCTGCTTGTATTAAATTAAATGATGGTAGTTAACCTATTTATTGGAAAGTTTATCATCTAAGGAACAGAGGGAAGCTGTCAAACTCTTACGTGAGTTACCCCTACATGGATGATTATATTTGACCACGACTGTACATACTGTGTACAGTACTGTGTGCATCTGTCACTACTAACATAATATATATGTATGGTATTAGAGTGATATCTTATCCAGGATCTAGTATTACTCTAACCATATGCTATTTAATCATTCTAATTTCCTTTTCATGTATTATCATCTCATATTTATTTAACCTGGTATTGATATGTCTTGTCTTTTTCTGTAAGATTGAGACTTCACCCAGATTGCATATTTTTTTTCAACATATCTAGTATTAAAATCATTAGTGAAGTGACACTCCCTTCATGACAATATATGCTGCAGAACCTGTTGAAGAACATTGCACCAATGCTTTCATTTTCCAATTCTTCTTTTAACTTTTATAAAGTTCTTGATTTATCTTTATCCTTATACAGTAACTTAATTTTATAAAGCAAAGTACAATAATGAGTGATATAGTGTGACTTCAGAATGGTTTCTTGCTTTTTATACAGTGTAATGCCTTCCTGTAATAATAGCTTAATAAACTGCCATCTATTATTGATATGTTTGAACATTTGAATAACATGAAAGGATCCTTTGACTAAGTGAAAGGAGAGTTTCATATAGGCTACTTTGATTCACCCATGCATTTGAAATTATTGATATGTTTGAACACTTGAATAATATGAAAGGATCCTTTGACTATGTAAAAGGAGAGTTGCATATACAGTACTGTACTTTGATTCACCCCTGCATTTCAGAAGTGGATAGAGTTGTGAATGAGACTTTTTAAAACTCTGTCATTTATAAACTTATAAAGTCATAGTTGTCTATTTATTAATCTATGAAACTCAAGGTTAATTATATGACAGGAAAGAAAATTGGGCTTGGTTGGAGTATAATATAAGGTACAGTTTGGTACTAAACTTTGTCCAAAGTTTACCTAGAAATCCTTTCTTCTATTTCCTCTTTCTCCAGAAGTAAATCATATTTATGTAAGGTGTTACAGTATACTATACTTTATTGTGTACAATGTAATGGTGAAATGTTAGCCAAAACATTAATAAAAAGTACTGTAGTGTAGTACTGTGTAGCCTACTGTACCATATTTCAAGCATTCTTAAAGTACAGCAATTTACATTAAAAATTTGTATTTGTATTTCTACTACATTTAAAATAAGTATACATTCCTGTACACTAAAATCAATACTATTAGATGCTAGTGTATTTGCTGGTAGTTTCATATAATATTGATTACTATTGAAATTACAATTGTCAAGTGTAGGCACAGACTGCACAGTACAATATTTTGTATTATTGACACAATTTATTAATAATAATACAGTACTGTACTGTAATTTGTAGTTATTATTCCTCTACTGTACTCATGATGGGATAAAGTAGACTAACAAGTTGAACATTTTATTTCATGTTTATGACCAAGTTTTAGTTTGTCATAAATATTTATATATATACTGTATAATAATTTATACAGGGTGTCCGGAATTTTTTTACCCGAAAATTTGGCAAATGCATGCTTTATTAATTCTGAAAAGAAAATACTCTATTGGTGTGATTTTTTTTTTTTTAGTTTAGCGGTAATTGAGACATTTAATTAAGGGTGGGTGGGAGTAGGGAACAGGCTTGGGGGGATGCGGGAATAGGGGGACAGGCTTGGGGTGGGTAGAAAGCCTGTCCCCCTATTTCTGCACCCCCCAAGCCTGTCCCCCTACTCCAGCAACCCCCAAGCCTGTCCCCTTATTCCTACACTCCCTTATATGTGTGACATTTGAACGGGGGGGTTATTGGGGATTGCAGGAGTAGGGGGACAGGCTTGGGGGGTGCAGGAATAGGGGGACAGGCTTTCTACCCACCCCAAGCTTGTCCCCATATTCCCGCACCCCCCCCAAGCCTGTCCCCTACTCCCACCCTCCCTTAATTAAATGTCTCAATTACCGCTAAACTAAAAAAAAAAAAAAGATCACATCAATAGAGTATTTTCTTTTCAGAAATAATAAAGCATGCATTTGCTAAATTTTCGGGTAAAAAATTCCGGACACCCTGTATATATATACAATATATATATATATATATATATATATATATATATATATATATATATATATATATATATATATATATATATATATATATATATATATATATATATATATATTTTTTTATATATATATCAGTCAATGAGAGTAGTACTGTAATGTACTGTACTTTATAATATTATTCTTGATACAGTATATACAAGATGATAAATATTGTGTGAGTATAAATGGGGCACCATTTACCAAGAGAATTTTTAAAACAAGGTCAGTATAGTATATGTAATTTGCATTCATTAACTGCCGTCAACCACTTGACACACAGGCGGTAGCACAATCTACAGTACACATAATAACCAGAGTAGGATTGTTGATCCAACTTAATGGGTTGGAAACTTGGAACCAGTGGATGGAACCCACACTCGCCAGCACTGCTGGACATTCCTGACTTTCCCATTCAGAAGTGGATAACATGAGATCAGTGTTCAGTATTATGTGTCCTTCCAGTAGTCTGTAGTATTATCCAAGAGGCACAGTTAGTGACGCTAATAGTGAACATGAGAAATTTTCCCGCCAAGCCTCCTGACTACACGTTGATGCCTCTCAACAGGTGGTTCACGCTGGCTGTTTTTTTTTTAATACATTCTTGCGTCACTATGTTTCTCAGTGGCTCTCAAAATATATTATATAAAACTCTTCAACAGCCAAGTTGTCTATATTCTATCAAGGTAGGTCGTTTTTGACTCGTTTTGCAAATGTGAATGATATAAATTTGACATCACCAGAGCCCTGAAATTACAATATAGTGAGCATTGTAATGTAGTACATATATTACAGTATTATCGCTTACAGAGCACAGGTACTTTGTTGTACAGTACGTTGTTTACAAATATACTGATTGTAAACATATTGTAATTAACTATATTTATAACAGGGTTTGAGTCTCCCCACTCCAAAACTAACGGGTGCGTGAATGTGCTCTGAGCCTCTGACACAACCAGTTGCGTCATCTCTTGACACTTGTGGATTTGTTGTGGGATTACAGTCTGGGATTTTTTTTTAGGATTAACAGTATTTGTGCTTGTATTAAATCCGTTAATATCAAATACAGTATAAACACTTTATTTACTTTCATGCTTACCAAACTCATGTCCTTCTAAGGCAACAGCATAGGCCTACTATATTCACAGAGTTGTTTGCATAAAACCTATTTTTTTGCCCGCTTTTTATCCCGGATTACAGGCTACTGTTATCCATGGTCTTTATGATCAGGAACCTGGCTTTACTATTTCAAACAAATTATTTATATAATGGAAATGTTTTTTTTCTCAGTACGTAACATGCTCAAAAGATGTCACCCTTATTCATCAATATAGAGGGAAAAACTTCAGAGAGTCCCAGAAGTTTGTGGAAACGTTATAGTGTGAGCGTGTAGTACAGTGACAGCTGACAGTACAGGCGTCACCGCCCACGCAATATCGACCACTCCCCCGCTCATACCACCAACACACCTATTTGTCGGCCAGGTTGCCATGGGAAAGTTATGAAGTTTATAGATGATGAAATGCTGCATCATCACCGACTTCATCATGTAGGAAAACCTTGGCCTTTATGCCACATCCCTGCCGGGGGTCGAACCCGGGACCTTTGGATTAGAAGTCCAACGCGCTTTCCACTGCGCCACAGGGACAGCTGAGCTGCAGAGTGCCGGTGTGCAAGTACAAGCCAGTTATAGTCAGCACTCAGCACTATCCTGTTGCTGATTAAGTTTAGAGTGGGTGCCAAGACTATCTATAGGTCAGATTACATGACCTTTAGTCGTATCATGATGAGGAGGGAAAACTGGGTTGTTTACAGCCTAGACTCTACCTCACTATGTATGGCCACGGGAGCCAGGCAGCTGCCACGTCCAGCCTACTGCTTGCCACCT
The DNA here is from genome assembly GCA_034508575.1 of Petrolisthes manimaculis. Taxonomy (NCBI): domain Eukaryota; kingdom Metazoa; phylum Arthropoda; class Malacostraca; order Decapoda; family Porcellanidae; genus Petrolisthes; species Petrolisthes manimaculis. The sequence goes on from JAWZYT010001898.1 coordinate 169,927, forward strand.
GGCCCCTGCTGCATCTTGCCTCACTGGACACGCCACCAAAATAAACACTCCAGCCAGCCTGACAACGCGGCCGCCCGCACGTGCCGCCACGCCTCACCCCGCCCGCCCCCACTCACCCACCCCAGGGCTGAAGCTGATAAACCGTCCCCTTCCCAAACCCTCCCCGCATCACCTACCTCTCCTCGCCCCCATCACCGTCTCACCTGCTCCTTCCCCAGCCCCAACCTACACCCGATACCCAGGAAGAAAAGGAGGATATTAAGTGGATATGTCATTATCACTCTGTCAAGTACAAAGTTGTGTAGGAGATGCGGATAAATGGACTGACACCTCTTTACTTACAATGTATCTATCACCCATACTGACACCACAACACGTCAATATGCATCATTTTTAACTACTGTATATCAACACCACCATACTCATATAAACACCAACTAGGGCAACACTATATACCATTACACACACGCACCAACTGCACACCACAACATATATCACATCACACATGTAATATTAATGTTGGTATACCTTGACAGTGAATCGTGTCGGTGGGAATGATTGTGGGTGTAAATGGAAGGGACATGAGTAACTGGTAATATTGTGTAGTTGTAAGTGAGTGTGGTTATGGGAAGTAATATTGTGTAGGGAGGACAGTGTGGCTGTGTGGGTGGACGTGCTACTAATTAATGTATAAGTTTGAGCGAGTGTATGTGCGTGTGTGTGTGTGTGTTCTTGGTGATTCAGTGCCGGTTGAAAATGCTATACCAAATATAACGTGTCATTGGGGATATAAGTTTCAACATAAAGATATCAATCCATTAGTATGTATTGTATGTGGTTGTAGAATATGTGGTTATGTCGTCAAAGTAAAGGGTTATGTGGTTATGTTTTGTATGTAGTACTGTAGTAGTATATATGGGTTATATCGTCTAGGAAATTATAGTATGTGTTATTATGTGGTAGTAGAATATGTGGTGTATGGGATGGGTTGTGTCGTCTAGGAAATTATAGTATGTGTTATTATGTGGTAGTAGAATATGTGGTGTATGGGATGGGTTGTGTCGTCTAGGAAATTATAGTATGTGTTGTATGTGGTTGTAGAATATGTGGTGTATTGTATGTCGTTAAGGTAAAGGGTAGTATGTGTTGTGTGTGGTAGTAGAATATGTGGTGTGTGGTATGGGTTGTGTCGTCAAGGTAAAGGGTAGTATATGTTGTGTGTGGTAGTAGAATATGTGGTGTATTGTATGGGTTATGTCGTTAAGGTAAAGGGTAGTATATGTTTTGTATGTGGTAGCATCATAATATATGGTTTGTGGTTGTGGTAGCATCATAATATATGGTTTGTGGTTGTGTAGGCTATGTTAGTCCAGGTAGAGTATAGGTGGAGTGGGTCAATATGTCAATACGAGGGTCGATTCTTCCCCTCCCCATCCCTACTACTACTATAAACTACTACTACCGACCACTGCCTTCCTCGTGACTCACCTGCCTCTGCCCCCTGTGAGTTTTGTACCCCGTTACCCACACTGTTGCTATAATTGATAACGTAAACTCTTCTAATTCTGTCATTAAGAGAGAGAGAGAGAGAGAGAGAGAGAGAGAGAGAGAGTGTGTGTGTGTGTGTGTGTGTGTGTGTGTGTGTATGTGTGTGTGTGTCAGCGTCATTGGGGAAGGGGCACATTTTACCCCCTTGAAAATTTAAAAAATTATATATGGGGTAAATAATTTCTTCACCTCCCTTCCTTTTATTGAGGGGATAAAAAAAAATTAGTTGTTAATTTTGCAGGAAATTTTGCACCGTGACTGTAATGCAGGAGGGTGTGGTAGTGGACATTAGTCCTCAAATAGCGTTCATGGGGTTCATTATGCAAAAACATATATATACAGTATATCATCTTACCATAATTCCTTCAAACTCATTTCGTCAGGTCTGCTTTCTAACCCTTTTATGCTCAAGTAATATGATAAGGTGAATACTCACGTCTTTCCTAAAAGCAATTAAAACTAATCATGGAGACGTGAATATATATATATATATATATATATATATATATATATATATATATATATATATATATATATATATATATATATATTATAATTTGATTTAGGTTTGAGAAAGAACTAAAATTCACTCGTGTGTCGGACAAACTAGAGACCCTATATAGAGTCTCTAGGACAAACAAGCGAAGTTGTGAATGTGCACGAAGGGAAATTCACTTGAAAACCATATTAACATTTAAAAAAAATCTTTTCTTTTTAAACAACAGCAAACGTCAAGAATTTAGGTATGTACTTATGAGCGGATCGACTTAGCACTTCCTTCACTAAACACCTCAAGAACGGTACAATGTTTACTTAACTGGTTCCATGACTCAAAAAGGGAATTCAAGCAACTCATCAGAGTCAGCTTTTAAGGGGATAGTATACTTTTGTTTTATTAGAGGGCCTTGATTCCTCCAGAGTATCCCGGGAAACAGGATCAGATTAACAAAAGCAATTGTGACCCATTGCTTGGAATATTTTGAAGGAAGTTGTTGATTCAGATTTACCAACACTATATTACTCTTTTAATTAATTAAGACATCACCAACATCTTCCAGTACTCGCTACCAAAACTGTAGGTATATTTTTCAGTTTGTTATTCTACACTCTTTTGCAAGTTCATCCTTTTATTTAATTTGCTTTATTAAAACCTTTAAGGCCGTTTAGGCTAATCCAGACGATTATAAACAAACTAACAGTAGGCCTATGTGAATGTCAGGGTTTAAAAAAACACCCAGATTATTGAAAGTACTTACATTTTCACAGCATGTCTTAGTAAAACTGCCTACCACGTATAGACTTGTATAAGCTCGTTATTTGTTAAAATATTATATGTATTTATTAATTTTCTAATGTTTTTAACTTCTATATGTTTTTCCACATTTGTCTTTTGTTTCGTCTCTTCATCAAAAATTTAACATTTTAATTAGAAGGACTGATGTGCCTGGAGTCTTGCATGATAAAGCATTCTCTAATCATGATCATCTAGTTCTTGTTATTTCTATCAAGTTATGCCCGCTGATCACCCACCACACTGAGGATCTACTCTGGCCTCCGTCACTAATTTCCATTAAACACATTTGTTTTGTATTCTTTCATAGATTTTATCATTCTAACTTTGCCAGTACCTTCTGTGCTACACTGTATCACATTCAAGTGCACAATTTCAAGGGTGGGTGAAGGAAGCCCTACTGGTGGTGGAGGCCAGTCGCCAACGACACCCAACTTTAACAAAACGTTTTCGATGATCTACATAATATTAATCTCTTGCTAAGTTAACATTACATTTACTTACAATATACATCATTACTTTATTCCTGTGTGTAAGTGTATTGTTTGTGTACTAGCATTCATGCGTTTAACGTATATATACCAGTAAAGGGTAACTTGTATAGTTGGAGAGAAGCGGCACCTTGGTTGTCTGATGGCAGAGGAACGTTGTTGGTACGCTTCTCCACTTCTCGATAAGTTTAGTGCCAAAAATACACCCCCTCCTATTTGAATCGTCTACTTGGGTAAGTTATTGTTCTAACGATTACTTTATCTTTTAAGTCTATTGAAGTTTAGCCACGAAATTTGCTTGCTAGTCAAGAAATTTTTGGAAAAATCGCGAGGTTCCTAGAAACGTTTTCGGGTTCAGCTAAAACGGTGTAGAATTTGTGACGTGGCAACTCGCCGTGAGAATCCCCCCCCCCCCTCCCCCCAGCTGCTGATGTATGTTGGCGCTGTCACAGGGAGGTGGAGGTTGCATAAGGTACCCTCTCCAATTATATATTATGAGGTTGACACCAAGTACATGATAACGGTGTGTGAATGGATGGAGTAATGAAAGGAGTTAGAACAAGAATATTGGAACGAGGAGTGGAGATGATACACGGTTGTTAATTAAAGGTGATCAATTTTGAGCCTACATATCTTATTATACTATACAGATGTTGTGGTGGTATTGGCAAGCAGTGAAAGGCTTTTAGAGAGATGAGTGGAGAGGTGTTTGAACGTTTAAAGGTAGGCGTTGGTAAAATAAATTAAAGGTGATGATAATTGTTAGGGAGGGGGCTGGTATTGTATGACGTCCATGTGGAGGGTGAGAATTTCGTGGTGGTTGAAGAATTTAAGTACCTTGGAATGTCATTGGATAAGAGAGTGAGATCAGTAGAGCTGAAACAAGAGTAGTGGAAAAGTATGAAAATAATTCTGAGAGTCAACGTAGTGGAAGATCTCAGAGATGATGGTATGGTGTGGTGAGTGATTGTGTAAGAAAGCGTGGATTAGGATTTTGTGTATTAACAAAGAGGAAACGGGATGGCACCTCGGTTTTACCTTGACATTGCATGGAATGGCTACTTGCACTAATTTTAACTGAAATTACTTTTGTGAGGGGGAGTTGACAATTTTGTGAACTAACTTGAAAGGGGGCGCGATTGTGAGTGTTACTCATTTACAAATTATTTCTATCCCACTGTTCTTCTGATCATATAATTATCTATCCATGGATCCAGAACCCTCAACCCTTGAAATATGTGAACTAGGGTGTTGATGATGATAATGATGATAACATCAAGTAAGTTACAGGGACCTGGAGGTTGCAGAACTGAATTATTTCACATTGAAACCCTAAATATGGACTTTGCCATTCATTGGTGCTCGTACAGGTAGTTGGCAGTCATAAGTTCTTATATTATATTCCAAATGAGTCATCCTTTGAGACCCTTTCAATTCTTTAGTTATACATCTTTTCCTTCTTTTTCCTTTGTGTTTGCTTCCCCTCCTCTCCGTCACCTTCTTCCTTGTGGTGCAGGGTCTTCTAGGCCTAGGATAGTCTTTTGTCTTCTTCATCAGTTCTTTAAGTCCGACTCTTTAACTGAGATGATAGGGTGTAATAAGTGTAAATTGGGAGGATTCGCCTGTTTCAACAGAATCGACACCAACTCACTCATGCGTTGAAAGTGTTTCACCTTTTAAACATATCATTATCTTTATTACTAAAGAATAGTGAAACTGTATTAACGGTGTCAATCGGTTAATTATTACTGTATCACAAGATTGTAAGCCTTGGCAGGTGTACTTTGAGGCTGCTATTAAACAGTGTACCGTACAGTTCTTAGAAGGGATAGAAAATATTTTTATGTAAAACTATATATGCAGAGAACCATTTTATGCGAATACATTAATTGTATATTTGGACGTAAACACGTGGCGAAAATGGAAGAAATACGAGTCCGTGAAGTGAACGTGGAACATTAACTATGACGTCACAGGGTGCGGCGTCATGACTGGCCCAAGCTGATAAGCGCCAGTGTTTACATGTGTGACGTCACCTCCAGATAACACTTCCCCTCTTGGTTGAATCATCTTTACTCCTGTAATTTTCCTATAGGGTATAAAAAGGAGTTTCATTTAAAGTAAATTAAGAATGAATTTTTTTTTTTTTTCTGGTGCTTACATTGATTAAAAACTTGTAGTAACAACAACAGTATAGAGACTAACGCAAGAAACTTTATTACAAGGCATGTGACCTTTATGTTTATATATAATTAGTAGAACGGCTGTAGCCATGAACTATAATCATTAATAACTCGATGTCTGTTATAATTGTATGAACAGTTGCATGTACAGTATAGTACTGTAACCCAATGTACAAACAATATTGATTTGGAGTATTACAGTACCCGCTCACTCCTTGGCAGAACTGTACTCGTATATTACCTCCCTTTTGTCACACTGTAATGCATAGGCTACATAGAATTTAACATTATGTGTAATACTGTATATAATGAAATTTTTATCAATATATGTTTATAACTCGTTACCGTAATGCTGGGTGTCTGCCATAAGCTGATTTATTTTAGCATTACAGACAATACTTGCAAGACCTTATCAAAACAGAATTTTTTTTATTGTTACTCTGTTAATAAAAATGGAGATAATATCACAACCACTGTCAATACCGTTACTGTCCCAACTCTGTCCCTACTTTCCCAACCCTTACACACAATCGAGCTCCTTTTTTACTACACAGAAGAATATGCAAATGTTGATCTCCAAGAAGTGCTCCGTAACCATTGAAACGGGACAGACAGAAATACTGACCACCAACCACTACACATTTACAATATTACGGCATTCAGGAAATTAATTGCGCTGCAGATCTAATGTATTACTTATATTTACAATTAAAAAATCATAAGAATCCTACAGATGAATTAGGTTACGTTAATTAAGAGCACCTTTAATTCGTTGCATAAATTGATTGGCATTGTAAAGTTACCTAGAATACTGCATGTACTGTACCACCGTCCTATCCCAGCCTCTCCCCTAGTCCCCTTGTTGGTCGTGTTTGGGTGCATTCAACCCACGATCCCGAACAGCTCGCCATTCATCTTCCTTAGGTCGGGTAATGGGCATTGTTTATGTGGAGTTGCGTCATCACCACGTGACTGCTTGCCTCTTCGCTCCCCATGATTGATGATGTAATATGAGGAAGCAAGTCGCCCACTACACCTGCACTTTTCCCCATCAGCGACAACACTAAAACACCTTCCTGCTCTCATGAGGTACAAGATTCTGGGGTGATCTGTACTTTCGCCACGCACATAATACATTCCAGACTTATCGTACTACACCGTAATGTATGATCCTATACGGTACAGTAGTAATGTCTTATCTTTGTAGTAAGGAGGGATAATAAAGTAATAATCCCATCTTACATGTTACGGTTACTCGAGCATGAAATTATATACGTGAATGATCAGTTGCTTTCAGTAAATTTCCATAGCCTCATAATATTTAGATATAATGTTATGCTAGCACGTGCGTCACAGCCTGGGAGCAGAGGTAATGACGTCATTGCTGCGTCATCACCATTGACAGCTTGTCGTCCGCTTCCACCAATCACACTTGTCTACCATCACAGAAAACGTACCTACCACTTAAATATAATCTTAAGGCTATTGTTTTAATTGATACATCCTTTTAAGCATTTATACACGACAAACAACTCAGGATGAAGCCCCATGTAACGTGGGAATAGCATATATATTCTAATTAATAGATTAAATGGTTAATACATGGCTGGCAGCGCTGTTTAGAGTCCGTGATCATTTTTTTGTAGCCCGGGATCTGCGCGGCGGCCATTTTGTTATGTCTCCGCTCTTTGTTGTGTGTGAGTGATGTCGTGAAATATTTGTGATTTATCGCGGATACACGCCCTTTAGCAGTGATTTACTTTGACTACAAGGAATTAGATATCACAGCGAATACATAGGGAAGGCGATAATGTATTTGAGTGAATATTAAGGTGGATAAATAGAACAAGAAGTGCAGCTGGCCCTGTCGCCTCCCAGTGGACGGGTAAGCTCAGAGTGTCTTGGTCTGTTTCCCTTATTTTCTCCACTTCCCTCTTCGGTTTGGCTCACTCTTGCTTGATTATATGCAGCGACAGGAGTGGAGTTATGCCTCTGATGGCCATGTGTTGTGATAGAGTGCATATTTTGACTTGAAAATAGAGGAAGATATACGATGGTGCTAGGGTGGGTGAAAAATGGCGTCGCTCTGTGAAGGTTTTGGTTTGATTTCCTGCGGGGCGCGTCACCAGCAGCTCGGCCTCGTGTTCCATTACCTTCTACATGTTATTTACCACCCATGTCTTTGGTTATGGGGGTTGTGCAATGTTGACAAGGCTGCAGGGATTAGAATAACAAGTGTCGTTTCTAGGTTGGCGCTGGTGGAGTTTTGACCCGCGCCTTATTTACCTGTCTAGCATACCTAAATTAATTCCTAAACTTTAAATTGTATGAGACAGGATTAGATTGTCATGTAATGGTGGCCTGTCTATACAAAACAGTTCATCTCAGGACGTTTGTCTCATCGATTTGAAGCTCGACAGGACCAGTGTAGGGCGGGTGTGTTTCGCGCGCTCTGCCTGCCTTGCCTTCCTTCCTTCCCCCCTTGACGCTCACCCAATCCCTCTCCCTCACTCACTCATACCATCACACTTACTTATACTTCCTTCACCCACGCATTCCTCGTCCTCTCGTGACTCAAACCTTGGCCGTGTGTCACCCTTCAGTATCTCAGGAATGTCTCTACTGCTGTGCTCACCCTCTGTCAGTCCCATAACTTCATTCACCCAGACATTCCTCCTCAGTCCTCACCCATCATCAGTCAAAACTTTGGATAGACTAGCTTGGTCTCTTGAGTGATGACAACTAACTTATATTTAGTATCTTGTGTTCCTGACAGGGTGGGTTTATTTTCTTGTTTTCTAAAGCTCACGTGCCATTGATTTCCTCCTGTCACCCACGATTACGTCAGGACGTGTGTTGCTCCTGAGCTCACCCGGTACCCCAACTTCAGACATCATCACATGTTCGTTCATTGCCAGACAATAATCGTACTTTGCTTACTTCTTTTTCATTATACAAACTACACCACCCTGTTACATCCTTTACCCTCTACCAGTGTTGTGTTTCCTTCACCGAACTTGACATCCCGCGTCCTGTCCTTTGCTTATAGTTCAACAATCATCCTACTTCGTGTTCCTTTGCTGCAATATTAGTCTAGTTTTCACCGCGCCTTTTCCTTGTTCTGTCAAATTTTATCTTTTCTCTCCTTCCTTCACCCGTTGCATTTATCCTGTTTTCCTCGTCCACACCTCTTCCTGTTACCCTGACTCCCTCAGCCGCTCGCCTCACATCCTGTACGAACAGAACACCAACCAGAGTTCTATTTACACCTATATCTCCTCTAATGTACCATCATGTATGTCATTTTTGCATCTTTTGTTTGTAGATATATTATGGGTATATATCGAGCAGTTGCACTGTGTGTATTGTGTTGGGACAAAAATATAGTAGTGTGACGGGACGTCCCGTAAGAGCATGAAACACGCTCACCGAGAAGCGAAATGTTTTGACACTCGCCAGTCACACAGTGAAAATATCGTAGACTGAACTAATATGTATTGTTTAAACAGTTGAAAGTTGTTTGGTGTCACCGAGTTGGTGTCGGAGTTGTGTATGGAACATTGGCCCAGAGGCTTGATGTTGTTCTTAATGTTTGAGGAGTCTTGTGCTAAAAGAGAAATCGTCAACTGGCGAGGACACAGTTGTTAGCAGTGTTTGGCGCGAAATTCAAGTCAGCTGTCTTCCCCGCTTGTTGGCTGTTGCTCAGGGATGTTTGAAGTTATGAGTGTGGTGCGCAGGTTGTGGTAGATAACTTGATGTTTATGTTTCATGCACACAATGCAAATGGGGTAAAGCTGTGTTGAGTGGTTTTACTCGACAATTATAAGCGAGTTTAACCCAGCCTATTTAACTAACTAGACCTGTTTTTAATTGTGTTATGTCTACTGACGATAATTATTCCAAATGTTTATAGTTTTTTTGTGTTTAGTATGGTGTATTTAAAGTTGGGTAATCTTGTGCGATGTAGGCTATAGTGTTTCACAGCCGAATGTTTACACCCTTTTAATTAATGAAGTTGCTTTTTATACTCGAGAATGTGAAGTTAGATGGCGTTGTGGGGAGGTCTGGTAGGTATGCAAAAACGAGCCAGCAGGATGTATGTCTGTGAGACCCCTCTTCACTTCCGGCTTGACCCCCTCCCCCCCACCTCTTATTCCCCCCATACGAACACAGTTCATGCCGCGCCTGGGGTTTCGGACGCGGCCATGTCACGTGACTTTCCCCCGCTTTTAACAGACATTTAATTTCGCGGAATCGGTGTGCAACACGCCATGGTAACTGGGAATTAAACAGTATTGCATCGATTGGCGGTCAGATACATGGTGTTAGTGGTTGGTGTTGGTGTGTGAATGTGGTTCGCGCGGTACTGTGATTGCTCTTCCAAGTTTATTGGTAGTGAATAGTGATGGTCTTACGTGGTTTGTTTACTACCATATTGTAGAGTGGAGAGCTCGCGATGTGTTGGCCTAAAATTGTGGTGCTGCATTATGCAATTTTGTTCTTGTGTTAGTTGCAGTTGGCCATATAGATTACTCAGGATTTCATCAATGGTTATTGTGAAGTGTTATGAAGAGTATAATCAGGATTTCATCTGATTACTGTGCAGTGTTGTGAAAAGTATGTGACTGATATGACATTACGGTATGGAACTAAATAATAGACTGATTACGTGGCATGAAACTGCAGAAGAAGGAACATGAATCAAAGGGTATAACAACGATACATTACATACCTTATGTAACTTAGATGGTAATGCTGTGTTGCTTTTGTTGTTATTTTTAAGTGGTGAAACGGAGCTCTAACTGAGGTGCTGTATATAGTGAATGAATCATCCACGCATGACTGGAACAGCTTATCTAAAGTTTCCATGAATGATGTATTTGTTTTGTGTACAGTAAATAACCTCAAACAAACCATGTGGTTAGCCTACAATGATCTATGGTTGTAGCCAAAGAAACACTACTTCAGAATCTGACTGTACTCTGCAAGTTGGGCTCATGTGATGGTAGGCTATATCATATTAGTGCAGTTGTCTTCAGCCTGTTTACCAATTATGAAAATGGTACCTGATAACACCAGATGCATTACCGGTATGTGTTTATGCTGCCTTCTGAGACAGTACCGTACTATTGATAATACAGTATATAGAAATAACTCCTGTGCAATATAACTTCTAGTCCATTGGAATGAGTGCTAGTGTTAGGGCAGTAGCTTGCTTTTATTGTGTTGTGATTGTTGCATCTGGCAATGAGGGCAAGTAGGCTAGGGTAGTGTACAAGAAAACTGACATTAGAATGAATATGCTTTGAATTCAGCGTTTTCATTATGTTAAATCTACAGCTATGAGAATAAGATATCAAGTATTGTCATTAGTTTAGCATAACTATAATGCTTATATTTTGTTTTTTTTCAATGGACATATTCTATTTGCTAGTACTGGGTATATATTGTTTTAACAAATTTTTTGTGTAGCTTTCAATTACGGTAGTAACAAGAACATGAAGGAAAACCCTTCAAAAGTTCCGGCTCTTAATGATTCAAGTGAAATGAGTGAGTGAGTTGAACCCCTTTTAAGAAGTGGTCACCCCAAGAACAAGAATGAGTGAGTGAGTAAGTCAGTAAGTCAGTTGAACCCAGTTTAAGAAGTTGTCGCCCCAAGAAGAAGAAGAACAATAATTACGATATGACCTAGAGCTCTCGGCTTAGGCCGGAGCTAAAAACACCATATTCAGAATACAGTACTGTACTGTACACAGTTAAATTGGTTTAAATACGCGAGGTGTGCATATGAATAATTAAAAATGGCAGTTCCTAAAGTACAGTACTGCACTAAGTAGACTCAAACATAGAGCTTATGTAATGGGAGAATTTTTTTTAGGTAAAAAGCACCTTTGAATACTTCCTAGGAGAGCAACCAAGAGGAAACAGATGAGTTGAGTCTGTGAAGATCTACATTAGAGATAGAGGAAAGATTGTAGCTTTTATGATAATGAGATACATAGTATTATTGCCACCACAGGAAGTTACTATTGAGTAATTACAGCACCAGTACTGGTATTCGAGGTACCTGTACACGAAACATATTTCAGCAATGTATTTTTAATATTTGTTCTTTTTCGTATATGAACATAACCGGTACCACCAAAAATGAGGGGCGATAGTGGCAATCCCACTCATGACATTTTATGATTATCAATGTATCGTACAATAATTTCATGTCAAAGTGACTGAACATAAGACATCATGAGGTGAGTTTAGGAGCTGGAGGGATAAGTGAAGAGTGCATGATGATTATAAACATGAGACAGACAGCCAGACAGAGGGAGGAGAGGCTCGTTGTGTTGGGCTCCAGCCATCAGCAGTCGTGCGCATGAGGCCGGGGACCTGTGCATTGCGCTGGGTATTCCCAGGCACCATGTTTGGCTTTGGCGTGTCATGTGATCGCTTACACAGGCAGCTCCTTGCATTCCCCAACTTGTATATACACACAGGTTCAGTCAAAAATACAAATTAAAATGAGTGAATAATTCATTGCTCCTCTTGAGAGCTTATTACTTTGAATTGTGATCTAGGGTGGGTTCATATCACAAAGCTCAGGAGTGTACTCAGTGTTTAGCTTTACAGTGGGTTCATATCACAAGATTCTGGAGTGCTATACAGTAGTCTTGTCAGTATTGGTTCCAAATCATTAGTCTCTGAAATACAGTACAGTACTGTATTGATCTATAGATTGCATATTAAATTGGCATCAAAACATACGGTAGTGGTTTGAAATATTTGTATACCAATTTTTTTTTGTAGTGTGTGTTTTAACTCGTGACAACTGGTTGATTCTTCCTCAACTCTGGAAATAATTGATGTTTGTACAGGACAGGATAGCTAACCAGTTTTTTATGAACGTATTCATTTTGTTGGGTGAAGGTTAATGTCGTTCCATGCGAGCAGTACCGGTACTGTATTATAATGTATACTGCGGTACTTAATACATTCCTGTTTATAGAGATCTCATGATTTAACTAATTATCTCAACACTTGTGGCTCACATCTGTTGTAAGTCAGGATTCTTTTTTTTTTTCCAAAGAATTTACTCAAGAATCTGCAGTGTTCATTCTAGGTTTCAAACATTCTTAATACCAGTAATATTTATTATACAGTACTGTACTTCTGCAGTGATGAATATCAGAATGTTAAGGAAAGTTTATCGACACCTGTACGGTACCGGTATAGGTTTATGTTTTGTGAAGGAAGGTTCTCAAACTTCAAATGGCTGAGGTGTGGCCTTCTGGGCACTGTATATTATTAGTGAGGTGGCAGCCAGATCTCTGGCTGTTGCTATGATGACTTCCTATTGAGAAAGCTGTAAATATATGTAAGATTGTTATTTTTTATGCAGTAAAGTATGTTTACAATTGATAAACTATCTTGCTATTTCAATTTTGGGAATGGATGTTGGCCAATATCTGGAATAGTTAGATAGACAGTAAAATATTTGTATGATATACTGTATATAGAATCCATCCTGGGATAATCTTTACCAGAGATGATTAGTTTTGATCTTATTAAATTCTTGTTTTCTCAGTAAATGGAAATTACCCTTTCAATTTTGAAATGTTGGTGAGACAAGGAAAATTTGATGATCCAACACTCTATTAATGTTCGCCACATGCATGTTCAGGTAGCTGGGTAGTCGGTGCCAAGTGCGCAGCGCACTTACTTGTGATTGGTTCTTGTTAAAGCTGCTGTAGTGATGCCAGATAGTTGAACATAAGTGATTTGTTGTTTAAATTACAGCAGATATTCAATAATTACAATGACAGTAGATGTTTTATATAATATCACAAGACTACTGGATGCTAATTGTTATTGTTGATGCTGGCAGGTCTGCTTACATGGATGGCCAGGTTATGGGATGAAGCCCTACTAATATGCTCTACTTGGGCATTTTTTCTTGCAATACCAATTAATATTTAGCTTATTTAGGTTGCCAAAAGGGTAGCTGATTACATTGTTGTTGTATACAAAATATATCATAAGTGTGGAATAATATTAGTAGTGGTAGTGTGACAAAACATGGCCGCATCACACATTTGGTGTGAGCCCAGTCTGAGGTGGGTCATTTCAGGCCTGTGCCAGACACAGTGCAGTCGTGCCAAGTTGTTAGTAAGCACACTTGTGAAAGATTATGTCTTGTTAACATTGGCAAGAAAACAGTTTGCAAATCATTTTAGAGAGTACATGACAATCAGTGATTTAAAGTACAGTATCTAAAAGGTCTACTGGCTTGGTAAACAGGTGTATTTACCATTTACCTTTGAATACATAAAACAATGGTGTTTTAAAATAACAACTCATACTGTGCTTTTCACAGTGAAGTGTGCCCTTAGTGTGATACTGTTTTGAGAAGTCATAGTAGCCCCTGGCAGTCATGTAAGTTGGCTACCTACTGGGCACACATTCAAGAGTACAGTACTTGGTCGTGCACCACTCTGGTAAGTTTTTCTTAGCTCTGATGCTGGAGCTGTGCCATATTTAGCTCATACCGTCGTGTTGCCCGCCATTGGAAAGTGTTTGTCTGCTTATACTTAATGTGGTTGATGTCTCATGCATGTCTCGCCGGTGCCTTAGAGTTTGGAATGTATCAGTCTCAGTATAAATATGGTAAAGAAATATCTAAGCAGAAGCTAAATTGCTAATGATTTTCAAACAAAGTTCCTGATGTCTTGCTAAGGTTGGTAGGCATTTACAGTTAGTGGCAAAAGTCCTGTCACCTCATCCAGCATTATTTCATTGTACTAACAATTTCACCATGCAAAATGCAGTATCCAGCAGGCATAGGCCTATTTATAACTTCTGGTGCTTCAGTTCACAAGCCTGTGACTTGATAAATTTGGCAATGGGATATCTTTGAGCTCAGAAGTACCGGTATCTTTGTATTTTGGCTTTCAGGCTTATATTTTTAGTTATTTTATTCAGCCTGTTCAATCCATTGCTGGACAGACATCTCCAGTCTCATGATTCCCCATTCAATGTTGGTAGGGGAATTGCAGCTAATAGTGTCTGTACTATTGATATCATTTTGATGGATAACTTCTTTAGCTTCATGTCACTTGCAGTTGACCCCTGCTATTCGCAGCGGTTATGTGTCAGACCCACCCTGGAAATTGGAATTTTGCTCCCCAAATCATGCATTTTACTGTTGAAATTAGAGTACAGTATTGAATTACCATTACCATTGTATTGTATACATAGGCTACAAGTAGTTTATGTATTGTATTGTAGCTCTTTAAGTATATTTCTACCTATCATACTAACTACAGTAGTACTTTCTGATCTTTACAGTGTTAATGATGTGAGTGTGAGCCGCAATGGGTCCTAAAGACCGGGACCGCAGTGGCGGCGGTGGAGGTGGAGGTGGCAGTAGTGGTGGTGGTGATGGTGGTGGTGGAGGTGGTGGGTCATCCTTGATAAACTCTGAGGAGTGGCTGCAGCGCCTCCTCACCGCCATAGCCAAGATTAAGTCTCAGAAGCAGCGGCCAAACTTGGAACGTATCACACAGACCATGAGGCAGCTGTACACCGTGTCTCCTGACATAGTGGTCACCAACCTTCAGGCTCAGGTAAGTTTAGGTGCAGTACATAAACTCTTTTTTCTAACAAACAGTAGTTAGATACCTGTGTAGGTAAGTTAGTACTATGAGTATTTATGCAGTTGTTCTTAATGGTATTGTGTCCACTTGTTTGTGAACAGTATCTTATGCTGTACTATGTTTAGGGCAGTAGTCAAGAAAGGAGAATTGTTAGACGGGTTGATGCTCGGAGCTGCCATTGTATACAAGTTATTCATGGACAGATGGATATAAAATATTGCATTACACTCTTGATTCACAATAAATAATCTATTTTGTTACCTGTAAGATCTAAACTTGGTTGTATTCCTTGATGCATTTTCCCTTTGCAACATGAATTTGAGGAAGATTTGTTGAATACTCAGCAAGATATCTTATGACTGGATTTTGATTGAACTTTTCAAGTTCATTGGGCATTATGAAACCAAGAAGTTGTTAAATATTGGATTTTTTCATATGGGTTTGTGTGACATCATTGTCTTTGTGATGATAACTATAGTCTCATGGCTTCACAGATAAGCTAGTACAGTATGTAGAGTTATCATACTGGTCTACATCACCACCTATGTAGCTCAGGGTCTGTCCTAAATTTTTCAGTTACAGTATTTGTAATCTCAGCTTGGTCACCTGTTTTGATCTTTGGTGAGAGGTTGTAAGTAGAGAACTAATGGAATGAATACATATCCACAGTTTATAGTGGCTTAATGAAGTGCCAGTGCATATTTTATCCAAGAAAATTTGACAGGAATAATTCATGGACTCCATCCAAATGCAATCAAAGTAGTTTTGATTATTTCCACATTAATCATACTTCCTGCATTGATAATGTACTAGTTCAGTCACACTACATTGTTAACTTCCTTTGTCCTGTCATAGCCATGCACTGGGGAGAGAACCTGGGAGATGGATGGTCTAACTGAAGGGTTGAATTGTTGATGTATTATTAATAAGTACAAGCTGGGTAGGTACTAGATAGGTTGAAGGGTGGAGATTAGATAGATAACTATAAGATCTAGATACATAAGTTGGTTGGTTATAGGTATGAAATTTGAACAACTAAGGAGATGAGGTTTAATTAAGGATGAAAGAACGAATGCATGAGAGAGTGAAAGGAGATCAAGTTAATGTAGTAATGAGGAGTGCAGTTAGATGGTGTAGTATAGTATAGTAAGGAGAGACAGTACAGTTAACTATAAAAAATCCTACCTGCCGTACCGTTAAGAAGGACAAGAGAGTGAGAAAGGGGATGCGGGAAACAAAGGAGAGGATGGTTGTGCAGCCTCTTACAGTACACGTGGGTTTTGTTTGTCCCAGCCACCCTTATCCCCATTCTCCACCCCACCCTACCTTCCTCATCCTCTCCTACACCTCCCACTTCCATGCCTCCCACTGTTAACCTCCCACATCACTCCTTGTATCTTCAACGCGTGTTATATCTCCCTCTTTCCCTCTCTGTGTGTTTGTCTATTCCTGTCCTTGCGTCTCAATTTTCTCCCATTCCTCGTTGTTGGTTTGTTGTACTTGTCTTTGTTCGTATATCTTTTGTCGGACTTTGGACTCTCCACCTTCACTCCTTCCCTATATACCACCCTGTCGTACCATGATTACCATCCCAGCCAAACCTTTGGTTCTATCCTTCTTGCCCCCCCCTCTCCCTTCCTTCCTCATCTTTCTTATCTCCCCCCTACTTGGGTATTCTGTCCTACTTGAGCGTACTCTGTCCATTTCTCCTTCCAATCCTCTTGTTTATTCTTCCACCAACTATCCCGCTTACTCCTTACTTTTCTTTTACAGTACCTTCCCTCTCATTTTTGTGTCCATCCATGTGACTCTGTTCCTTGCATAGCTACCACAACCCCACCACAAATACACTATTTTATTCTTCTCCATTCCCACTTCTCCTTTCTTTCATTGATCTCCCACACTCTTATGATTTTACTCTTCTCACCCAGTAACCTATACCCAAGGCTCTTCTACCTTTCCATCCCCCCATACTTCCCACTCACTCTTCTACTTTAACTCCTCTCACCCACTACCCGAGGCAATTCCATCTTTCCATCCCCCCCTCCCCCACCCTTCCCACTCTTCTCATTCACACCCATCCTCCCCTCCCTTCACCACATTATAGTCCTGGGGCCTTGGCTTATAGACGAGACAGGCGTTGTAGATAACACTGATGTTACTCTAGCGGTAGAGTGAATGAGCTCAAGTTAGTGTTATTGAACTCATGTCTGCCCCTATTTCTCTCCCCAAAGTCATTGTTCTCCCTTGCCCGTTGGTTACAGGGATAGAGTAACTTGTAGTTCGCCAATTTCACTAACTTGCCCCCAAAGGTTAATGTAAGGTTCTGAGAATAAACTAGAACGCTGCTGAGTTCAGTACCATATGGTTAAGTGCATGTCGTTTGACTCATCAGGTATATGTTTATAACAGGTGGATGTGTATTTTGATTATAAAATGAAATTTTTTTCTGTTGCCTGCAGGTTGACGCGGGCGGTATTTTGTACATCGAGAACAAGGGGATTGAGTCATACGCGGACCCTAAGAACCCTCCACTACGGACTGGGCGAGTGAGTGTACGGACACCGACGGGGAGCTCGCGTGCGGGTGACCTGGTGGGGAAGGTAGTGAGGGCGGTGCGGGAGGCGGGGCCAGGGGGCGCCACGCTGAAGGATATTACGGCTCATTTGTCGCCCAGTGCTGGGGTAGTAACTTGGAGTGGGGGTGGGACACACGAGGACTCCCAATTACCGGCACTGGTAAGACATGCCACCAAACGCGCATTACAACGGGGGTTCCTGGCCCAGAGTGGCAAGGTGTTCACGTTGGGTACGTTGGCCAAGCATCGTAAGGCCGCGGGCAGACCACCCAACTTCAAGAAGCACCACGGCGGCCCTGAGGACGACTATGATGACGACCTCAGTATACAACTTCATAATCGCTCCCTTGATGTCAACAATTCTCACCTGCAGGTCAGTCATGGACTTGTTATGAATCTTGCTTCCACAGGTGTGCAGTTTATTTCTATATATTGGTATTGTACTGTTGTTCCTATTTCCCCAGTGTTTCATCCTTTCAACCTGTCACACCACTGTATCTGTACCCTCCTTCACCTTTGTTTACCCCGTGGCCTTCATCTCTTCAGTCTCTCACTCTTCTTTAGGACAATGACCATTATATAGCAAACTGGATACTTTCGTAGTGTTTGCGTCCTCCTCCTAACTCTGTGGCCAGCCTACTTAGCGCTCCCCGCCTGGTCAGTCACTGGGGCAGGTGGTTGGTGGACAGGTGAGATGACAGCGGGCAGGCGGCACACCACACCATGTGTTGCCTCTCCCTCACTTTGCCCACATCTACCTCCATCCACTCCATCATGTACTCCCAGTACGATGCTCCCCAACCTCCCTCACTCGACACACCATACTAATCTTATCATTCTTCTCCTTATCTCTCCCTATTTCCCCATATACAACGCAGCCTCACTCCCCCCATATCACTCATTGTATTCCCTCATTACCCAGCACTCGGCTGATCAGTAACCATTTAGTACATGTACAATTCCTGCTTTTTATTGATACAGCTTTCATACCATCCATCTTCTTGGTGGAGGGAGGCTATTTGGCAGAGACGTTATCGTTGATGTAGCGAGAGAAAACCCACATCATGATATACATTCTCCTGACAAATTGAAAATTATTAATTTCGTGTATCAGCGTGGCTTCTCCTCACTCACCCATTGTCGGGTATTGATGGAAGGTAGAAAGTATCAAACAGAATCAAGGGCCAATATTTCTCGGATGCATAACTATAATTTTTATTTTATTTTAGTTTCGTGAATTCAGCATGTGTGTAATATCAGTTTATCTATGATGTAATTAAATTTAATGGGAGGTGCAACAGGTTCTCCATTTGCATGTGTGAGACCCCTCGAGTCAGCAAATTTATAACGTAACTTCGACACTCACTGAATTAGGAAAGGGGAGAACCGGATTGTGGCAGTGTGCAATAGATTCACCAGTTATATGTATGGAAGATAGAGTGTGGTAGTTGCTCACTGAAGATGTAGGAGAGAGGAGAACCGGGTCGTGGCACTGTGCTCTAGATTTCACCGGTTATATTATGATGTATGGAAGACTTGAGAATACGGGATTTGTCTCGTGACTGGGAAGGTTAGGCAGAAAATGAATGAATGTGTGTTCGTGGGTTGGGTATATAGGTACTGCCTGCGTGCGTGCGTGGTTTCCACCGTGAAGGAGGCATTCAGTTAAAAAGAAAGTTGAAGAGTGCATTGTACCCACCTCACGCACTGCTGCCTCTCCTTCTCCCACCGTCATTCTTGTTTCCCACTCCTTCCTCCTCGACATGTCTCACCTTTCCCTCACACTCACCTCTTTCCTTACTTTCATCCTTTACGATTCCCACTCACTTTCCTCCTGCCTTCTCTCTCTACTATCATCCTCTCGCCCAATCTCTTACACACACACACACACACAGGCGGATGGCATGGCGTGAGTGTGCAGGTGACCGACGTGGGTTATCTTGGCGTTGTGTGATAAGGTAGGGTGAATGATAGTGAGAGCCACACACAACACAACACGCAGTCTGGCTTGGTTCTCTACATGTGACAGTGTGTTACCTCCCTTATTAAACTACACACACACATACCAATACATTGTTCTTTCTAGTTTACTATCAGACACGCCCCCAACACAACCACAGTCATTAATCTTAGACACAATGAAATGGACACACAAGTGGGTCCTTGAAAGAGTATTATAAATGAACCTCGGGAAGATGATAGACCCCTGCCCTGCCTTGCCCTGCCCTGCCCTGCCCTGCCCTATAGTGTACTCTACTTTGCCCCTCTCTGTTCAATCCGGTCTATTTATCCACTACCGTATGTACTAAATCAGGCGAGTACAAAGGTGATGATGGTGCATGGTAGTTAATGTGTTTTGGTAATAGATGCAATCGAGTATGTAAAGTGTTGGATGGTGAATGTGAAAGATGGGCGTTACAGGACAGTCGCGGTCAGTGTATCTTACCCTCCCCCATTGAAACTACACCATAATAAAATGAGATAACACATTAACATCCACGCACACGTTGTTTGGAAATTTATTGCATCGTTTGAAAGATGTGTACGTTGAAAAGTTTGCAGCTGTGTTGTGATGATGTTAAATGTGACGTGTGTGGTGGTGCAGGTGAAAGATGATAAGTGTTGGGTGATGTGCCGGAGGAACACAAGGGGAGGAGGAAGAGAGTTTGTTGATATGGGGGGGGGGGGAGGGTTACCCATTCAGATAAGAGTCGGTATGGAAAACTGCTCTGTTTGTGTGTTGGTACTCATGTTGGTGGTGGTAACATAGTAAGGAACTGACTGGTGATAGATGGTTGAGGTAGTAGTGGCGGTGTGTGGTGCTGATGGTAGTACTGGTATTGGAGATTGTACCATAAGTTAGTGGCTGGTGAAGAGGTAGGTGGGTGTTTGGTTGTGGTGGTTATGGTGACTGGAAGTGGTGGTCTGTAAGTGGGTGAGGTAAAAATGTAGTGATATCAGCAGCTAGTTTAGATTGAGATGATGACTACCTGACTGATGTATACTGTTGATGTGAAATAATAGTGCCAACGATGGTGGTAGCTTAAAGTAGCAGCCCTGGGTACTTGTGATGGTGGTAGCGATTATAGTAGCTAATAAAAGACTTGTGATGGTAGGTGGGTGAAGCGAGGGTAGCGTAAGGTAAGATGGCGGTAGGTGTGGTGGAGGCAAGTTTTTGTGTTTTCCTCGTGTTTCAAGGTCTTGGCTATGTTGGTGGGGGTAGGGGTGCGAACAAGTGATGTGTGGCCGGGTATGGTGGCAACAATGGCTGAATATGGGCAGGTGTGGGTTAGTGAGGGCAGATGTGAGACAGAGGGTGAGTGAGTGAGGGTACAGTAGGTGTGGGTGAATGAGAGAAGGAGTGGGTTGATGATAGTAAGTGTGTGTATAGACAGGGCATAAATGGATGTGATTGGCCATATATTAAGGCTGTTAACCAATCAGTGAGAACGGATGTAAGATGTAACGCAAATGAAGTCGATAAGGAGTGGTGTATCGCAAGTGTGTCGGTAGGAGGGGGCAGGGTTAGTTCCCGTGTGGGTCGGAGCGAGAACACATGTGAGTTTGGACAGGTGTTTTTGTGGAGGATGGTGCATTGTAGGTAGGGGAGACGTCAGGGCTGGTGTGGTGAGGTAGACTAGATATCATGTAATAGAGTGTAGTAGGCTGCAGCAGAGAATAGGGCAGGATATACAGTTTGAAATGGGCAGCAGGGAATTAGACAGGGTATATAATTTGAGATAAGCAGTGTAGGGCAGGTCAGTGCAAGGCGAAATAGGAGAGACGCGACACTGGGTTGGCACTGACCCTGAGGCCACCTACTTACCTACCTGACTGACCTCCTCCCACAGCCAGACGCATCCCCCACTCTAGGTCAAGGATGTCTAGCCTTCATCAGCCTCCCGACCCAGCTTCCACCCTCACACATGGTACGTATCCCTCCCCCCCTCTTTCTCTCTTACTCATATATATATAAATCCTTCTTCCACCCTGTCTCTTCTTTCTCCTATTAAAATACCTTCCATCTTCTCACTTTCACACACGATGCGTCAGTTCTCCAGTGTTCTTATCTTGCCGTTCTCTTCTTGCCCCATCTCTCACCTTTACAATCGTTATGTTCATTCACACACGCTCCATCTCTACCTCTTCCTCCCTCATTCTCTCCCTTCTCATCACTAGCTCTACGTCCATTCACATCCTCTCCACTCCCATCCCTTTCCTATCCCTTCATCATCATGCAGGGAATGCGAAAAGAGGCACAAACAGTAAGAGCGATAAAGGGTTTATTGGAAGCTTCCAGCCGGTCTATTGATAATGCAATAAAAACTCCAGCACTTAAGAGGTGAGGAGGGTGACCTTGACTGCCGGGCTATAATAAGAACCCCCCACACTCCCATGCCATTGGCCCGAGTGGGAGGTGAGCAAGGCAGGCAGACGAGCACAGAGACCCCCGGCTGTACTTATCACCATGTTTCTAGTCCTTCATCATTACCATTATATTCCTTTCAAACATGGTCGGTCAGAAAGGAGAGTGACTTCCAGTGCGGTGTTGGTGGTCTTCTTTATTTTACAAGGCTCGGCATCAGGTTATTCAGGAATCCAATGACCTACATTGAAGTGAAACTCTGCCTTAACTTTAGTTCTTCGACAGTTACTAAAAATATAGTCTTAAGGCGTGGCAGAGATTCCAATACCCTGGGTTGGTACACTGTTGTCATAATATTCAAAACAGAATAGTCACAAGCTAGCGAACTGTCTGAATTCTTTCGTTCAGGTGGTATAAAACGACTATACTTTACTGTATGGTACCCCAAAGACTGCTTTGCACCACGAGAGTAGAAGACAAATCATTAAGAGTAATCGCTTACATGATCTTGATGGAACTTGGAATCATATGCAAGGATAAGGTAATGGGATAGAGCAGATTAGGTTATGATTAATCTTGATTATGGCCCCGTTATCAGACCACTTCTACTTAAACATTTTTCATACCTCCCTTCACTATTGTCGAATACTTTCCTTCAGTGGCCAAGAGAAGAGAGAGGGAAAAAAACGTGACTTTACAATGTCCGATTGTTTTTAAACTCAGACTCGAGGAGAGTAGGGGGCGTCCCTTACAATGTGTGTGTGTGTGGTTCAATCTATTGTCGTCATGCTAGTTGTGTGTACGTGTGTGTAGGTTGTCGCTAATTGTGTTGGCTTGGTCTACTGTTTACTTAGCGTCCTAGTGTTGCTTTCTTGATATACAGTATGTTTTTAAGTTATTTAGTTTATTGTATGAGATTACTTATGTATATGTTTAGTAGCTTTCCTATATTTTCCATGTAATTTGCATTATTTATTGTAGTTACTCTACTTACTTTATGTTCGTTGTGAATTATGATAACGATTTTGTTTTGTCTGATGTTGATGTTTGTCTTCCTGCTGTGTGTGATTTATGGTTGGGTGCGGTGATGGTGGTGGTGGTGATTGCAGTATAGGGAGGAAGTAGTGGAATGCAGTGTGTGTATGTGTGTGTGTGTATTGACAGACAGACATACATACAGACAAGCAAGAGTATAGTCGCTACCAGAGGAACCAGTTTTTGTGTCTCACCATCACGGCCACCCCTCCTCCCTCCCTCCAAAGTCTCCACCCTTCCACCCTTCCCCTGTCTCCACCCTACCTTCCAACTCCACCCTTCTTTTCGACCCCCTCCACCCTCACGTCATCCTTCTCCTCATAGCTGCACCCTTAATTCCTTCTCTCCACCCTCTCCACTTCTTCGTCACCCACCACACCCCTCTACTGGCCTCATCATTCTCACACTCCACTCACCCAATTTTCTCACCCTCACCACCCGTCTGTCTCCTTCCACTCCATGTCTCACTCTTCCTCCCATCCCACCACTATCTCGTCAAATCCCTCTCCCCATCCTGCTTCCTCTCATCCTCGACGCTCCTGAACTCTTCCACTTTTTTCAGTCCACTTCTCCCCACCCCTCCCCTCCTACCTTAGCCCCTCAGCCCCTCCCTCCCCATCTCCTATTTTCCCTCTATTTTTTCCTGCATCTTACTTCCCAGACCTCCCTTTCCACCCTTTTCCCACTTACCATCACCCTCCCTCTCTTCTAAGCTACTACTCTCGCCTCCACTTTCCCCCTCTGTCATCTCTCCATCTCATATAAACTAACCTTTATCCATACTACTCCCCCCCTCCCTCCTCTCTTTCTCTCTCTCTCTCTTTTATGATTTAATGTTTTGTCTGGTTGCTTTTTTACCTCCTTCCCTCGTTCTCACTCGCTTCCCCCCACCACCACAAAACACTCTACATCATTCCCTCTCCTATTCCTTACCCGATTTACTCATACTTTCTAGTCTCATTCGTGTTCTTCTAATCTTCCAAACATATCATCTCATCCTTTGCTCCCCTCTACTATATTCTCTCTCTTCTTTCCCACATTACCATTCTATCTCTTCTGTCTTACACCTTCCTTTCACCTCTTTCCCGTTTACTTTCGCCCATTTCACTACCATTCATCTAATTTATTGTATTACTTCTCTCTTTATCTTTCTCTCTCTCTCTCTCTCTTCCTCTTCCTCACTGCTGGTGGTGGTGGTGGTGGTCTAGCCAAGTGTGTGCTGCTCCCTTTCCTTCCTTCCTCTCCCTTCTCTTACTCTCCCCCCTTCCCCCCCCCCTTTCCTTTTCCCTACTCTCCCTCTCCCCTCCCTCCTCCTCGTCTAGCCAGGTGTGTGCTCCCTCCTCCTCTGTCGACCGTTTCCGTTACTGTCTCTTTTATTCTCCTATTTACTCCCAACATTCATCTCTCTCTCTCTCTCTCTCTCTCTCTCTCTCTCTCTCTCTCTCTCTCTCTCTCTCTCTCTCTCTCTCTCTCTCTCTCTCTCTCTCTCTTCCGTTCTGTATGCAAACCTCGTGCAGAAATTTTGTTTTGCAAAGGTGATACTTATCTGCTTTCTTTACCACACGAACTCCCCTCTCTATTTAACTGAGAGTAGAATGGGTGAAGAACCGTCTACCACACTTATCTGCTGTTGATTTATGGGTTTCTTCTCTCCCTTGTACTGTTGTTGCGTTAAGGGGAGGATACAGTTTTGGTAAATATGAAGCAAATTATTCCTCCAAACTATTCCAAGCAACAAGGTACTATTATTTTTGTCCATCTGGCCCTGTTTTCTGACATACTTTGGAGGAATCAAGGCACTCCAATTTAACAAAAGTATACTCTCCCCTTAAAGCCAAACTGACCACATCACTACAACCGTGTATAATATCTATATGTTTTGGATATACACGTAGCTTAACTGACTGTAAATTGATCCTCATGTATCTGAACATTCCCCTCCCCCCCCCCCTCTCTCTCTCTCTCTGTCTATCTATTTATCTATCATTCATCCCTCGTTCTCCATCTCTCCCACTTCCCCTTCGTGTCCGTAATCGTTATTCTGTATACTTATAACTTCATCGCTCCCTCCCTGCTATCACCTGCTTCTCTCCCTTAGTATACCAACACCTGCTTGCCTCTCCCTCCCTCACTTACATCACTCCCTCACCACCCTCACTATCACCTGGCTAGCTTGCTTATCATACATACCTCACCTGCTTCACTCTCCTTCACCTGCCTCTCTCATTTGCCTTCACCTGTCTTCTCTCCCTTGTTGTTTCTCCCTCTCTTGTTTCTCTCACCATTGTCTCCCTCTCTCTTCCTGCAGCATCACATCTTCCTTCTTCCCCTCATTATCTCTCTGCCATTCCTCCCTTCCTCCCTCATAGACACCACCTGTCTCTTCCTGTACCTGGTTGCCCCGTCTCTCTCTCTCTCTCTCTCTCTCTCTCTCTCTCTCTCTCTCTCTCTCTCTCTCTCTCGATACACACACATCCAGTCTCACCTGCCTAACTCCCTCACAGCTGCCTTCCCCCCTTCCCCCCTCCCCCCCTCCCCCCCTTAGCTGCCTCACACTTTCATGATCAATAATATCCACGTCTCTGTATTTACACTTTTTCCTATGAGCAGTATTGGGAAATATAATTTGATGTTGAAATTCGGTAAGTTGAACTTGATATAAAGAAACTTGGCGTGGATACCTAACCTCTCCACTCCACGAGCCTCCTTTCACACACACACACACACACACACACACACACACACACACACACACACACACACACACACACACACACACACACACACACACACACACACACACACACACACACACACACACACACGTCCTCCCTTTGTCCTTCACTCTCTCTCTCTTTCTCTCGTTGACTAATATACACCTTCCTCTCCCTTCTTCTCTCCAATCGTATTCCTCCTCCACTCACTCCATTCTCACTCTTCTTCGTCTCATACCACTTCTCCCTTCCTCTTTTACATTCCTCCTTTCTCTACTCACCCCTTCCCCCCCATCTCCCCACTTCTCTAACCCTCCCTACCAGGTGTCTGTCTGCCTTTCTCTAAGACATCAGTAGTCCATCCTACACCTCTCCACTTCCTCTCCTTTCCTCGTTTCTCTCCCTCCTTTCCTCGTTTCTCTCCCTCCTTTCCTCGTTTCTCTCCCTCCTTTCCTCGTTTCTCTCCCTCCTTTCCTCGTTTCTCTCCCTTCTTTCCTCCCTTCTCTCTTCTTTCCTCCCTTCTCTCCTCGTTTCTCTACCTCGTTTCTCTCCCTCCTTTACTCCCTTCTCTCCTTTCCTCCCTTCTCTCCTTTCCTCCCTTCTCTCCTTTCTTTCCTTCTCTCCTTTCTTTCCTTCTCTCCTTTCCTTCCTTCTCTCCTTTCCTTCCTCTTTTGCCTCCTTTCAGTCGGTCTTTTTATTCCCTCTTGCTTGTTATGAGTCACTTTCCTTCACTCAATCCTTACCCTTATTCTCCCTCCGTGCACCGTCTATTCATTATTCCTTTCATCCACCCTTTCCCTCTCACTTCCCTCCTTTATTCCCTCCTACTCTCGCTCCAATCATCCGCCCTACCAACACGTTCCCTCCCTCCTTCCCTCTTCCCCAGTCAGTCCCTCCCTCCCTCTTCCCCCATCCGTCTCTACCCCCTTACTCCTTCCTTATCTTCCCTGTCAGTCACTCACTACCTTTATACTCTCTTGCCACAACTAGCTTATCCCTCCTAGTCTGTCTCGTGATTACATTTGCTTATCGTTAGCTATTGTATAAGCGTATAAGGATTGTGTGTGTGTGTTGTGTTGTCGATAGTGTGGGTTGATGCTGTGTTGTGTAGTATGTGGGGTGATTGTTGCTTGCAATATTTGGTACCGGTAATAATTTGCCATATTACCATTAGCATCGTGTGTTAGATTGTGTTGGAAATCGCGTTGTATGTATGGTATTTTGTGATGTTATTTACTGTGATGATTTGTATAGTGTAGGGGTCTTGTTACGTAGTTCATCTAATATTGTGTAAAGGTGTGATTTTGATGTGATTCGTAATACATTGCTTTCCTTGATTGTGTATTGTCTTTTACGTAGCTTACTGTAGGATAGTGATTTGTATGTTCAGTCTTTTGTTTATTAGGCTAGTTGTTTGGTGTGATGGATGTATTAGTTACTGATGGACTTTAATAAACCTAACAATAATAGTAACTTAGTAGTAATTGTAGTAGTAGTCTCATTGGCATAGTAGTGATGTTGTGACGTTGAATGTTAGTTGGGAGTGCTGTAAAGACTAGTGTGACGAGGTTAGTGGCGTTGTGTTGTGATGTGTGTGTTGTGTGGTCAGTAGTTGTGAGGAGTGGAGAGGGGAGGGGAGGGGTTGCGACGTGGAGGAATGTTTGGTACATGGGTGGTGGCAGCTCCCTCTCACTCCTACCTACTCCTCCTTTTATTCACTATCTTCCTGAATCTCTCTGTTTTCCTACTTCTTTTCTTCGTCCTCCATAATCATCATCATCACATTTACACCATCAAACTGCCCATCCACCTTTCTACCTACCTCCCTCCCTCCCTCCCTCTACCTGCCTACCTTAGCCACTTGCCAGCCTACCTGTGAGAGACCTCCCACCATTAATCAATACTGAATTGTCCTGTGTGTCTCTCTTTACCTTAGCTACCCTTCCCCCTCTTCCCTCCTTCCGCGTCCATCTTTGTCCCCTCCTTCCCCTCTCTACATCCCTCCCAGCCCCTCACCCCAACAGGTCCGTCCTCCTCTCCACAGTTTCTGCTCCTTTTTCTCTATCCTCACTACACTCGTCCACAATCCCATTTTACCTTCTACAGAACGTTATCTCATCATCTTCATTCATGTACCACCTCATTAGGTTGCTCGTATTTGCCCATTTATTTCTGAAGGTTAATCAATCACTTCACTGCTCACTCACCCTGCTGGTTAGTTCATCCAAACCTGATCAGACCTAGGCACTTGGAGATGGCCAAGTGGTTTGTACTGTGAAAGTAATCCAATTATGGGAGAGAGTAATCTTCTCACTGCCATGTGCTGAGCTGAAGTTTTTTAGACGCAAGGCTAATAGAAGGCGACTTATACCAATTTATACTCTTCTCGTACCATTGCATTAGTGATAATCGGATGACACAGCATATCCTTGTCATCATTTGTATCTGATCCAGTTTGCAAGGTGTGTGTGTGTATCTGTGTGTGTGTGTGTGTGTTATTGATTAAGGCCTACTTGACTTTAGCCATAGTTAGAAAGAAAAATATTACGGCATCGTGTTCAATATATATATGAGGAGAAGGGTTGAATTAACTGTTGGTTAGGTTTTATTGGTAGCAACACTTAGGATATACTCCAATTATTTAATCTGCTGATTTGGTACCGGTACCCAAATTGAATATCTAGACTTTTACGGTAAATGTAGTGCAGTCCAAGAAATGGCAGTAAAAAGTTACACATGTAAATACTTATCAGCAACTTATAAACACTGTGATGTAGGCGAAACATGTAATACTAAAGATACTGCTATGCATATTCACCACATAAACAAAAACTCCCTAAAAATAGCCAAAATGATCTGATGGCCACGCTTTTAGTGTTGTTTATAGTCCGTGTGGAATGAGAATAGTTGGCTGTAGTGGATAGTGTGTGTAGTGGAGTGAGTGGACGAGTATGATGGTTCAGTGAGTGTCCGCTCTGAATGAAATGAATGAGCATGAATGGTCTCTGAGGCTGGGAGGGTCGGAATGGACACTTATCAGCGAGGAGAGGGGAGGGGAGGGGAAGGAGTGAGATTGAGGAGCAAGTGATGTTCTGTTCCTGCCCCAGCCTTGTCCTTTCCCATCTAAATTTGCCATTCCCTTCTCTTATCTACTCTTTCCTAACCAGGCCCTAGTCTACCCTACCCAGCTTTATTAGTATCAACCAATTCCTTGTCGGCTTTTCTCTTCTCTTCTGGTCTGTACCCAATCTTTACCTAATTCTTTTCTTACATCACTGCCCCGACCCTCCCATCATCCAGATGGTGTTTTTTTCTTTTAGGGAGTTATTTGGAGAGAGAGAGAGAGAGAGAGAGAGAGAGAGAGAGAGAGAGAGAGAGAGAGAGAGAGAGAGAGAGAGAGAGAGAGAGAGAGAGAGAGAGAGAGAGAGAGAGAGAGAGAGAGAGAATGTACGTGTGTGAGCTAGGTATTGAGAGATAGGATTGCATTGTGGAATAAAAGAGGTTGGGTTGTAAAGGAAAGGTTGCGGTACTT
>JAWZYT010001899.1:0-5000 GCA_034508575.1 Petrolisthes manimaculis
TCCTCCCTCCCAACTCCGTCCCCCGACTGTTACTCTAAAAGCTCATTTCAGACGCAAATAGATTTCATTAATTTTGGAGGCAAGCAATGGTGTAGTGAGGGAACAGGTTGGACATGTAATATTTCACACACAACATTCCATATATTACCTTTCCACATAATATTCAGTGTGCATGTGTCAATGTTATTACTGTACGTACGGGGTGATATTATTACTGTACGGGTGATATTATTAACTCTACAAGGCGGTCATGGGATGGGTTGGTTTGTTTGTCCATCTTGGTTTTGATGGAAGGGTTACACAAACTGTATATATATATATATATATATATATATATATATATATATATATATATATTATATATATATATATATAGTATATATATATAGTATATATATATATATATATATATATTGTGTGTGTTGTACTGAGGGAGGATCTGTTATGATGAAGATGTGTGTTGTGTGTGTGGTGTGTGTCGTGTGTGGTCTGCCTTTGTACACCGGAATATCGGAATTAAATAATTTTGCATGCAAGTGGGATTGTGCGTTTGAAGCGACTGTGAATATCAAGAACAAGAGAAGAACAAAATGAGTAAAGGGACCGACAATATCTTCCCATAAGAGGCACCACAAACACGGCTGGTTTGAAACTGGTGAGTGGTGGGATGAGCGGCTAGCGGGGAAGATTAATACTTACTTACCTCTCTGTGTGTGTGTGGGTATTGTTAAGTCTTGCTCTGTTTGGTATACGGGGTTTAAAACACTAATTGGCCAGCAGGGAGGAATGGTGATGATGATGATGGTGGTGGTGATGGTGATGGTGATGGTGGTAATGATTGTAATGATTGGTGGTGATTGTGGTAATGATTGTGATAATGATGGTAATGAGGATCTTACTGTACACATTGATATTATCCTACAGACATATTCATTTCAGCAAATATACATCACAGAGTACATTCACACACACACACACACACACATACACACACACACACACACACACACACTCACACACACACGACACACACACACACACACACACGACACACACTCACACTATCTCGCTCTCTCTCTCTCTCTCTCTCTCTCTCTCTCTCTCTCTCTCTCTCTCTCTCTCTCTCTCTCTCTCTCTCTTTCTTTCTCTCTCTTTCTCTCTTTCTCTCTCTCTCTCACATCACACTGTACAATTCCTCATCCTCGTATCAATTACTTACCAGAGGAAATTTGATAAGTGTCACTGTCATCAGACCCCTTACCTCTTCTCGTCCCCTCAGTGTCCCATCTATCCCTGTTCTCTATCCATCTATCCCTGTTCTCTATCCATCTATCCCTGTTCTCTATCCATCTATCCCTGTTCTCTATCCATCTATCCCTATTCTCTCTCCATCCTTATATCCTTCTCTACATGTCCATCAAGCTTTCGGTTTCTCCTCCTCCTCCTCTCTCCCTTCCATCAATCCCTGTTCTCTATCCATCTATCCGATCCTTATATCCTTCTCAACATGTCTCTCAAACTTCGTCCCTCCTTTCCTCTCCTTCTAGACTATCTACCATTCTCTCTCCATACCATCCACCTTCCTGTCTCTCCTCTACCCTTCAAGCAGCCAATTCACCCACCACCTGTCTAGTCTTCCTTCCATCCTTCCTACTTTGTGTGGCAATACCTGGAGTTCTCATGGTATAGTTAAAACAAGAAGAGTAGGTAGTATTCCACTCCTGTGTATTGAAATTCAGTATTAGATTACACCAGGCGCTTCTCTTTACCCAGAGGAATAATATCTCTTCCTGGTGTAGGCTACATTGAGTTTCCACAGATATCGTCAATTCAGAGATACGTGATTTTAAGTATGATTTTTTTTTTTTTTACCATTGTCACCCGTCAGTTTTATAACAGATTCTTCTCCCAAACGTATTCTTCAAATGCATATGTGAATAGATGATTTTCTACTCAGAATCATAATATTATATTCTTTTATGTCTTAAGGGAAGGGTATAGTTCTGATATTTTTAGAGATTATGATTCCTCCAACTAGTCCGGCAACCACACACTATTATTTTTGTTAATCTGGTCCTGTTTTCTGTCATACTTTGGAGGAATCAAGAAGCTGTAATGTGACCAAAAGTATATACTCTCCCCTTAAAGTCACCGCAGAAACTCGTGCTCCACCTTGTATTATAATGTGTGTTTGAAAGGGATGGTTGGTTACACCTTCCATTTCAATACTTATAACTACTTGGCCAGCAGGGATTTTTCTCATGAAACTCGGTAGTGTAGGAACTCTTACAAAGCCCACGAGATTACTATGTAAAGCTTTGGAAATGTTAATATAGTGAAATGGTACAATACAGTACAGTAGTTACCTTCGTTTTATTACCATTTAAATTCCTTTGTGTCGTTTCATTACTGTCTTGAAGGTTCATCATTTACTCTTCAAAGTTTTAATTCAAGGGTCCGATGATTTTCAAAGTGAAACAAAAAAAAAAAGTGAAAAAAAAAGCAAAACTTGTTAGACGATAATATGTGGAGAAAGTGTCGTTTGGGAAGAGTATATTTATTGGAAGAATTAATTGATAGATTAACATTTATTTTACACTATAAATATAAACGAGAAACGCTTTGTTGGGATATTAACAAGGATTTCGTTAATGGCGTATCTAGTTTTCTGTAGCATAGACAAATCTAATATAAAAAAAAATCTTATTACACTAGACGTCAGCTACTCTAACCACGTTTTTTTTTTTTTTTTTTTTTTTTTTTTTTTTTTTTTATTTTTTTTTTTTTTTACCTCAACTTCGGGGCTGTAGGTCTGTGAGTAGCCCGTGACTCTTGCGAGGCCCTCGAGATTATTGGGTGTCGCACCAGATGAGACAGTAGAGCTTCGTGGTGATGTGGTACCGTAGCTTCTCTTCTGCCCCACTAGGATGACGACACCTTATTATGGACCATTGTTTAGAAGACTTGTGATAAAACTGGTCTTTGTTGCTGGTGGACATACAAAGTGACGAATGTTCCCGTTCTGACTTAGTGTAGAATACCAACGTAAAATATCTCGTTACATTCCTGCTTAAGTAGAGAGAGAGAGAGAGAGATGAGAGAGAAGAGAGAGAGAGAGAGAGAGAGAGAGAGAGAACGTACAATTTCCACAATATCCCAAAGTCCAAGAACCCTAATAATTCTCTCTCTCTCTCTCTCTCTCTCTCTCTCTCTCTCTCTCTCTCTCTCTCTCTCTCTCTCTCTCTCATCATGTGTGTCCCCCTTGGCTGTTAGTAAATTGTGTACCTCTCCTTCCTTCCTTACCTCACCTCTCAACACCTTCCCTCAGGGCACCCTCCTATTGTAATTACTCTGTATGTATGTATGTACGAGTATATACGAGTTTGTTTGTACATGTGTGTGTACTGTATGTATGTAGGTGTGTACTCTGTCGTTGTGTAAAGGCTTCGGTAGCAGACGTTTGGACTTAGTTAATATTTGTAATGTGTGCCGGAGTAAAAAAAAAAAAAAAAAAAAAAAAAAAAAAAAAAAAAAAAAAAAAAAAAGGAGGTTGTTGTTGTTGTTGTTGATATAATTATATATGAGTTAGGAGGAGAGATGAAATATCAAAATAATCTGACATAAGGTGATGTTTTTGTGTCCAGTATATTATGTTATAGTATATATTTTTTTATCTTGCTGCTGTGTCTGTATGGTATGTATGTGGTATGTGTATGTGTGTGTATGGTATGTATATGTGTATGTGCCACCACGCCTTGATGATCTTAGTTGGCTTGTGTATAGTTATGTAATAAGTGTGTTTGTATAAGTGAAGGTGAATTAAGTATGGGATAGTGTGTGTTTATGAGAGAGAGAGAGAGAGAGAGAGAGAGAGAGAGAGAGAGAGAGTGAGTGAGAGAGAGTACGCGTGTGAATGTATGCAGGTGTTTATGTATGCATGAGTGTATGTACTGTAAGTTTGTGTGTGTGTGTGTGTGTGTGTGTGTGTGTGTGTGTGTGTGTACTTAGCCATGTATACAAAGAGCCTGAGGGAAGGTGGAGCGTGTTGACAGTTTCCACTTTCTTGACCCTGGTTCTTTGAGGTCAAGAAGTTGCTGACAGCCTAAAGCGACGAGACCCCCTCCCTTCCCCTCTCCCCCCTTCCTCCCCCCCCTTCCCCCCTCTCCCCCCCTCCCCTCTTCCCCCCTTCCTCCCCTTCCCCCTTCCCCCCCCTCCCCCTTCTTAAGATCTTGGCCCGTAGTTTTAAAAAAATTGAGGGCCCTTACTGGAGCTCCATGAATTCTCCAAACTACTCCGGGCAACAGATTTCCCCTTGTTAGAAATACTTGAGGGTTCTGTGGCCTGGATTATTTTGGAGAATTCATGGAGCTCCAGTAAGGGCCCTCAATTTTTTTAGACTACGGGCCTTTTCCTTCACCCCTCTATTCCATTTCTTACAGTTCCCCTTTCTGTCTCTGTCTCTCCTTTCTATCCCCACCTCTCTCTCACCCCTCTTTCTCATCTTCCTGTCCCATTTCTTTCATCCCTCTGTCTCTCCTTTTTATCACCACCCTCTCTCTCACCCCTCTTTCTCCTACCCCTCTTTTTCCTACCCCTCTTTCTCCTCTTCCTGTCCCATTTCTTTCATCCCTCTGTCTCCCCTTTTTATCACCACCTTCTGTCCATCCTTTTTCTTTACTTTCCCTTTTCTTTCCCCTTCCATTTTCGTATCTTTCTTCCTGTCCCAACTTTCCTATCTTCCACTTCTCTGCCTCTCTTCTCTCCTCCCTTTTCCAGTACTCCTTGTTTTTCCTTTTCACTTCCACTTTCTCCTTTTCACTTCCACTTTCTCCTTTTCACTTCCACTTTCTCCTTTTCTCTTCCACTTTCTCCTTTTCTCTTCCACTTTCTCTTTACCCTCTTTTCCATCTTATACACCTGTCTCTCCTTTTCCATCCTGACGCCCCCCCCCCCCTGGACTTCCTATCTCTCCCTTTTCTCTGCATTTGTCTGTTCCCCTT
>JAWZYT010001899.1:10000-40563 GCA_034508575.1 Petrolisthes manimaculis
ATTTAAATAACTACAAATAGATATGTGCAAGTTTTTACCCATCTCTGGCAATATAAATAACTGCAAATATATATGTGCAAGTTTTTACCTATCTCTGGCAATATAAATAACTACAAATATATATGTGCAAGTTTTTACCTATCTCTGGCAAATTGAAATAACTGCAAATAATAACTGCAAATAAAATACTGCAGCTGTGGTCATGAATAGAGAGAAGCGAGTTTAATCACAGCTTGATACTTTTCGAGGGCACTTGGCTGGAGACCTGATTAAGTGAATAACATTATTATACCTCGTCTCGTTAAGGGAGTGTGGGAGTAGGGGACAGGCTTGGGGGGTGCGGGAGGAGAGGGGGTGGCTTGGGGGATGTATGCGGGAATAGGGTGACAGGCTTTTTCCTGTTTATTTGTTTATTTATTTATTTATTTGTTTATTTATTTATTTATTTATTTACTGTCTCAAGGTATTGGAAGCACACCTGGATACATATTAGTACTCGTGACTGTACAAGTAGGGAAGATACTGTTATTCCCACGTGTCACAAGGTGGAAATGAGAGCTGTAGTGTCTATAGTGTATATCCATAGGCGACAAAATCACAAAACCTTGACGTAAAATAGAAAGAAAGAGTTAATTAAGGGAGGAAGTTTTGTGTTGGTAAATCTGGAGCAACTGAATCCTCCAAACTATTCGAAGCAACAGAACACCATTATTTCTGCTCTTCTGGTTCTGTTTCCTGGCATACTTTGGAGGAATCGAGGCACTCCAATGTTCCAAAAAATAATTAATTACAACGTTAAATCATCTATAAATATGCTTCTCTGCCAAAACGGAATGAAATCTAAAGTCGTATACAAGAGAACATTCAGTTATGGTGTAGAATTGTAGACGATGGAGTGGTATCGTATTTACAATGGCTCTGTATGGTGTCAAGGGAGTCATCGTATACCTGCACCATGCACGCCGTCGTAAAAACCGTGAATGTTCTTGCATATACGACCCCTTCTGTCATTCCTACACTTACATACATACACTTACATACACAACACACAACACTTACATACATACACTTACATACACAACACACACAACACACAACACTTACATACATACACTTACATACATACACTTACATACATACACTTAAATACATACACTTACATACATTCACTTACATGCATACACTTACATGCATACACTTACATGCATACACTTACATGCATACACTTACATGCATACACTTACATACATACACTAACATACATACACTTTCATACACACACTTACATACACAACACTTACATACATACACTTACATACATACACTTACATACATACACTTACATACATACACTTACATACATACATACACTAACATACATACACTTTCATACACACACTTACATACATACACTTACATACATACACTTACATACATGCACTTACATACATACACACCACACACCACACAACACAACACAACACAACACAACACACACTGACGGGAAAAGTGTGCTATGTGGCTGAGGGAGAGAATGTGAGGTGAGGGAGTAGGAGAAAATATAGAAGTCGGTGAAAATGGAAGCGATTGGATTTTAGTGAGAGAGAAAGAGAGAGATTTTTGTGGATGAGAAATGATAAAGCAAAGAGGAAAAAAGGAACAACAGTTTTGGAATAAGCAATAATGTTTATAAAGCGCTGTTAATTTCAAACCCAACCCCTCTCTCTCTCTCTCTCTCACACACACACACACACACACACACACACACACACACACACACACACACACACACACACACACACACATACACACACACACACAACTGGTTATTGCCCTAATCATTTATATAACCCATACATGTAGGTATTTTTATAGATTATGATATATATACATGTATTCTGGAGAAACTATAGCTTTTCGATTTGACCTATATATACTAGGATATAGAATAATCGTTTTGAGAGTTTAAGGGGAGGGTATAATTTAGGCATTTGTGGAGATAATGATTCCTCCAAACTATTCCCAGCAACAGGCCACCATTATTTTTCTTCATCTGGACCTGTTTCCTGACATACTTTGGAGGAATCAAGGCACTCCAGTCTATCAAAAATATACTCTCCCCTTAATAAACACGACAAGCCCAAATGAGCAGATGTTCATTATATACGCCACGCTAATGCAGTCACGAGTAAGGATTTGGTTCACTGGTTACTCTACCCGGAAGCAAGATATTATTGCTGAGACAGGAATCATCCAGCTGAAGTGGGTACGATGAGATAGTGATATTTACAGTGTTCCGTCAGTATTGAGTTTGAAGCTCAGGCAATCATATCGGGGGTAGTAGTTTGTTTCTCAATATTTTTGTTTGGTATTTAAGTGGGTATATAATTCACTCTTTGTTATACATTGGAGTGCCTTGATTCCTCCAAAGTAATGCCAGGAAACAGAACCAGAAGAGCAGAAATAATGGTGTCCTGTTGCTTGGAAATAGTTTGGAGGATTAAGTTGCTCCTGATTTACCAACACACACAAAAAAAATTCCCTTTAATTAAACTAACGAAAATTTCCCTACAAACCTGGTATTTCCATCAGAAGGGAGTAACACTAAATACTGTAGATACACCACCACCACCACTCCCAGACACAGAGAGCACGTCAGAAGGGTGTAAAGTCATGGTCTAATGTACTGCAACCTGGTGAATAAAAGCGAGCTATTTGAGTTAATTTTATGAACCAAAATTACACACACCAACAGCTATAGTTTCGGATCATTTTTCGAAGCCATCTCATTGGAAGGTGTTGCAGTAAAGTCATGGTCTAATGTACTGCAACACCTTCCAATGAGATGGCTTCGAAAAATGATCCGAAACTATAGCTGTTGGTGTGTGTAATTTTGGTTCATAAAATTAACTCCAATAGCTCGCTTTTATTCACCAGGTTGCAGTACATTAGACCCTGACTTTACATTAGACCATGACTTTACCACTATATAGATACACCACCACCACCACCACTCCCATATTATGTACAGTTTTCCAGACACGAAGAACACGTGTTGATGAAGATGAGAGACAGTCCCTTTATTATGTGTGAGGTGCAAGTTCCCCTTTTAGTCGAGAGGGCGATTATTGAATGCAGACGTGTTTGTGTGTGTGTTTGTTTGTTTGTTTGACTTGGAGGAGTGTGTGTGTGTGTATGTTTGTTTGTTTGACTTGGAGGAAAGGGTGTGTGTGATTACTGAATGCAGACGTGTGTGTGTGTGTGTGTGTGTGTGTGACTTGGAGGAGAGGGTGTGTGTGATTATTGAATACAGACGTGTGTGTGTGTGTGTGTGTGTGTGTGACTTGAAGGAGAGGGTGTGTGTGATTATTGAATACAGACGTGTGTGTGTGTGTGTATGTGTGTGTGATTAGAGGAGAGTGGTGTGGTATAGTCACGTCACTCGAGTACTCAGTCACCCCTCTCTGCCAAAACTTTATTCTGTATTTTCGCGTCTCTCTGTGCCAATATTCTGTTCTGTATTTTTGCATCTCTATGCCAATTCTTTATTTTCTATATTTTCGCGTCTCTGTGTCAACACTGTTTTGTATTTTCACGTCTCTGTGCCAAAATTCTGTTCTGTATTTTCGCTTCTCTGTGCCAAAATTCTGTTCTTATTTATCGCGTCTCTATGCCAATTCTATATTTTCTGTATTATCGCGTCTCTCTGTGTCAATATTGTGTTCTGTATTATCGCATCTCTCTGTGCCAGTTCTGTATGTTGTGTTTTATATCGTCTCTCATTGCTGCCTTATAAATGATTCGTCAAGTGTAGAGTTTTCATTTCCTGAGGACTTATTTCAGAATGTTTAAGGAGGTTAAGGTGGTAATTCCTTTTTGTTACATTGGAGTGTCTTAATTCCTCCAAAGTATGCTAGGAAACAGGACCAGAAGAGCAAAAATAATGGTGTTCTGTTGCTTGGAATAGTTTGGAGGATTCAATTGCTCCAGAATTACCAAAAACAAAACTTCCTCCCCTTAAATTATGGCTAAATCATTCACCTGAGAGAAACCTGAGCCAGAAAATGATTAAGCAAATGTATTTTAAAGTGTGATGGCAGTAAGTAAAAAAAAAAAAAAAAAAGTTGATAATGAATAATGCAATGCAATTTACTAATGACATACAAACAGGTACAGTCAATATATATAATGTAAATAAAGGCTCCCCTGACACCAACAAACTAATTCACATCAACTCTTAAGGTTACGGTAGTGTAGTGTTGGTAAATCTGGAGCAACCGATTCCTCCAAAGTATTGTCACAACCACCTGTACAATGTTTACTTTGTCATACACTCATTAGTTTCTTGTCACACCTGTCCTACTCCCTCATTAAGTCCATTAAGTCCTGCTGCTCCTTCTCCCCCTTTTTGCAATTGCCCCCTTTTCTTCTTCCTCCTCCTTCTCCCCCTTTTTGCAATTGCCCCCTTTTCTTCTTCCTCCTCCTTCACTCATATATAACTACTTCTACTGCAATTGCCCCTTTCTCTTCTTTTTCCTCCTTCTCCATCTTCACTCATATATAACTACTTCTACTGCAATTGTCTCCTTCTCTTCATCTTCCTCCTCCTCCTTCTTCACTCATATATAACTACTTCTACTGCAATTGCCCCCTTCTCTTCTTCCTCCTTCTCCATCTGCCTCAATTGTCCCTTCTCTTCGTCTTCCTCCTTCTCCTCCATCACCTCAATTCTCCCTTCTTCGAAATCCTCAAGCTTCCCCACAAGCGGTGTCTGTCAATCAATCTCTTCCTCTCCACACTGACTCCAACTTTCTCCCTCCAATTCCCTGCCACTATCACATCACCTTCATTCCCCGTTGGCACTTTCATCTATAGCTTCTCACTCTTCTCTTTTTGGCTCCACTATCCCTGTCCTTCTTCCTCAAACACTTATTTCACTCATGCACCTTGTCCAATATCATCCAATTCCCTCTTCCCTGTCGTCACCACCACCACCGCTGCTACCATATCTATCACCACACTGCATCATCACTTTCACCACCACAAACACCAACACTATCCCCACACTTCACCATCACCACCACCACCACCACCACTGCTACCATATCTATCCCCAATCTTCACCACTTTATCTATCCCCAATCTTCACCACTTTATCTATCCCCAATCTTCACCACCACCACCACCACCACTCACCTTTCTTCCATCCCGTCCATATTTTCCTCCTCCTCCGACGCACACACACACACACAACCTCATACATCTGCAGCCAACCATCACTCTACCCACCTCTCTGTAAACATATATGCATGTTGGATCTCGCCTCCACCATGCAACTTTAGGCTAGTCCTCTCCCATTTATATTTACGGTTTCACTTATATTTCATTGATTGTGTTCTCTCGTGTTGTTGTTGCTGTTGTTGTTGTTGTTGTTGTATGTACAGGGATCATAATTTGTACAGGGTGTATGGTTGGTAGCTTAAAAATTACTGTTGATTGCATGTAGAGGGATTCCACACCACATCAAAAGTTAAATATCTATGACCAAACTAAAACTGTGAAAAAAACAACCAGACAATGCATAAAGGGGGAAGGTATTGTGGTAAATATTCATTGTGTCTTAATTCCCTTCCTTGGCTGTGGGGTGTTGGATTGACTGAGGAACTTTTTTGCAAGGGGGCAGCAGCAGCAGCATCACAATTGCCTTCATAATGGAATGTAGCTGCTCTCCTTCTAGTACTCTTGTCATCCATTATCACTCGGTCAGCCTACCTGCTATATATATTTTGAATGACTTTTACTGTCTTCAATACAAAATATCCTATATGCACCTCTTCTAACTCTATTCATTCACTGTTATTGTATGTTTACTGTATTGTATATTTACTGTATTTTGATGTATGTTTACTCTATTTTGGTGTTATTGTTTACTGTTATTGTTTACTGTATTTTGGTGTTGTATGTTTACTGTATTTTGGTGTTGTATGTTTACTGTATTTTGGTGTCATTGTTTACTATTATTGTTTACTGTATTGTATATTTACTGTATTTTGGTGTTATTGTTTACTGTCTCTTTCATTGCATCCAGGGTACGAATTCTTTTCTCTTCACATCACACTTCCCTCATTGCATTCCTTGTTTATCTCCGGGACTCAAGACTGGAATAACTTATCACCTTCTGCTTTCCCTTCATCAGCTCATTTTTATATTTTCAGGATCACTTTTTAAGGGGTTATAATTAGGGTACCCTGTTGGTGGTGGTGGTGGTGGTGGTGGTAAATCTGTAGTCAACCAATTACTCCACCAAACTATTCCAAGCAACAGGATACCATTATATTCATTCATTGGTTCTGTTTCCTGGCATACTTTGGAGGAATCAAGGCGTTCCATAAACTAAATACTTAAACCCTAAAGATGTGAAAAAAACAAAACAAATGAGTGTTAAGGGTCGAACATAATTATAAGTCACAAGGGAACGAAATGATTGAAAGACACAATTTTTTTTTTTTTATGAAAGACACGAAGTAGACATTTCCCCAGTGTCTGAATGTTTACTTATTGTACAGACTCGTAAACTGTGTCGTCTCCATTGTCATTCATTCACCACCACCATCACCATCATCCCTCCTTGTCTTATTCATTCACCACCATCATCACCACGTCTTAGCCATTCACCACCACTACCACCATCACCACCATGTCTTATTCATTCACCACCATCATCACCACGTCTTAGCC
Source organism: Petrolisthes manimaculis (assembly GCA_034508575.1). Lineage (NCBI taxonomy): Eukaryota > Metazoa > Arthropoda > Malacostraca > Decapoda > Porcellanidae > Petrolisthes > Petrolisthes manimaculis. The sequence goes on from JAWZYT010001899.1 coordinate 16,739, forward strand.
ATTCACCATCACCACCATCATCACCACTCCTTGTCTTATTCATTCACCATCACCACCATCATCACCACTCCTTGTCTCAGCCATTCACCATCACAACCCCTTTTGTCTGGATTGTGAATGAGGTCAGTGTGGATTGAGTATTGATGTGATTCATATACATGGTAATGTCATTTGTCCCCCTTTCCTGTCCTGCTCCATATCTGATCACAGATAATTAACATTCCCTCTCTCTCTCTCTCTCTCCTGTCTCTCTGTCTGTTGGAAAGTCAATCTGTCTGTCTGTTTATATAGTCTGTCTGTCTGTCTATACTGTCTGTCTGTCTATACTGTCTGTCTGTGTCTATACTGTCTGTCTGTCTATACTGTCTGTCTGTCTATACTGTCTGTCTGTCTGTCTGTTTAACTTGCTTGCTCTGAGGAGAAAATACAATATTACTGTACTAAAATAGGTTATATGAATAATTTGTAATACATAATAATAATAATAATAATAATAATACCATGAATGCTTCGACTGCAGATGAAAAATAAGACCAAGTATATTTCAAATTGCTAAAATTGTAAATCGAAATTTCGTGACCAGATGTAGTATATTATAATGTACAAATATTTTACATGTACAGTCACGAACAATAATCTTGCAAACACCTTCGAAGGAAACGGACCAAAAAAAAAATAAAAAAAATACGAAACCATAAATATTAAGATTTTTTTTTTTTTTTTTTATAGTGAGTCAGTGTTTGTTTGAGTCACTTTTTCTCCTGTGTGTGTCTCCCTTCCTTCCCATTCCTCCCTCACCCTATATTATTAACTTTATCATCCACTTACGGTACATATTTAAACACAATACCTTTAAAAATCTCTCTTCTTTACTTCCCACTTTCCATTTTTTTTTTTTGTGTCATTATTTCTTCGCTGATTTCAACTTTGGTTCATTCATTCCTGCATTTTTTTTATTTTATTTTTTTCGGGTTTTGTTTTTATTCTTTTTTATTCCTTTGGTTCGTTCATTCTTGCATTTATTTTATTTGTTTAGTCTTTGTTTCCATTCGTTTTCCTTCTTTTACTTCATTCGTTCTTGTATTTATTTATATTTTTACTTCATTCATTCTTGCATTTATTTATATTTTTACTTCATTCATTCTTGTATTTATTTATATTTTTACTTCATTCATTCTTGTATTTATTTATATTTTTACTTCATTCATTCCTGCATTTATTTATATTTTTCTTCAGACTCTGTTTCTGTTCGTTTTCCTTCCTTGCATAGACGTTTTTTTTTTTTCCATTTCGCTTTCCAATTCCTGAGCCTTCATTTCCTTCAGTAAAAACCCTCTGTGATCCTTGTTGCCAGTCGTGTCATTACATACATACATACATACATATATACATGTATACATGCATACATACATACATATATACATACATACATATATACATACATACATATATATATACATGCACACATACACATACATACATTATATACATACAATACATACATACATACATACATACATACATACATACATACATACCGTTACATATTTTGTCTCTTAAAGGGGAAGGTATAGTTTTCGAAAATTTGGAAATAATGATTCAGCAATTATTTTTGTTTATTTGGTCCAAAACAAAAAAATCTTTGGTTCTCCATAATATTAAATCACACACCAACCAAGGATTCCCAGTGAAAACCTCAACTCACCCTAACATTTTATATCAGGGGGAAATAGAATCGCTTGTTGGAGGTTGTCTTTCACTCAATCATATTCTGTCACATTAACATCTCACTCTCTAATATTAAACTTTACCTTTTTCATAGTCTGTCCAAAGTATCAAATTTCGTCGTTCATATGGATTTTAAATGGACATAAGAGTACTTAGTGATAGTCATAGCGTGCAGAAACTATTCACATACTCCGATATGCTCTGACAAACGTATGCAGGAAATTTGTATACATTTTGGTCCGTGATAAAACGTTGCCAGGACAACCGTAGACATGGCCCTCACTGCAGCTCACTTTCACTGTGTCACTTTCACTCTTTCAGTCACTTTCACTATGTCACTTTCACTCTCAGTCACTTTCACTATGTCACTTTCACTCTCTCAGTCACTTTCACTATGTCACTTTCACTCTGTCACTTTCACTATGTCACTTTCACTCTCAGTCACTTTCACTATGTCACTTTCACTCTCTCAGTCACTTTCACTATGTCACTTTCACTCTCAGTCACTTTCACTATGTCACTTTCACTCTCTCAGTCACTTTCACTATGTCACTTTCACTCTCAGTCACTTTCACTATGTCACTTTCACTCTCTCAGTCACTTTCCCTTGCTGCCAGCCTGCCATTGTCAGAGGCATGGAATAGGGAGTGAGGGAGGGAGGGAATATCTATGACTGAATAAAAATGGAGGCAGAGAGAGAGCAGACACAATGAAATCGAAAGGAAAAATGTATGACAAGCAAAATAAGAAATATAAAGGTATGGAGGAGATAGAGAAGATTGAAATCAGCAGTATGTTTTATGAAAGGCAAACAAGATAGAGTAGAGATTTAATAATGGGACACAAGCAAGAATTAATTATATATAGCTACAGTTCCATTGTGTTGTTGCATTCTGACAAAATATGTTATTATTGTAAAACTGGTGTATTATTTATGTATGTATGTGCGATTTCCAAACAGAAAATCCCTCTTGTATTGAACATGACAAGTCTTATCCTCCGTCACCAGCGGTCAGTTTTTTTCTCCAGGTCTGTAGTTTATATGACACAGTGTACCAGTCAGTTTTCAGTTCAAACAAAAACATTCTTTGGCTGAGAAAAATGATTGATTGCTCCATCATAAACTTGGAGTGAGAATTATTTTCCTCTGTTAATTAAGGTGGTATATAATTCATTTTTGGTACATTGGAGTGCCTTGATTCCTCCAAAGTATGCCAAGAACAGGACCAGATGAACAAAAATAATGGTGTTGTGTTGCTTGGAATAGTTTGGAGGATTCAGTTGCTCCAGATTTACCAACACAACACTTTCCCCTTAATTTCATAAGAGATTAACTCCAATAGGCAATGAATTCTCGACAATACAAGTCCGAAACAACTATGTAGCCTAAGTCCTTCTTTGTGTCAAGATTTGAAACATTCACCGTCAGAGAGAAAGTAAACAATTAGAAATAACCCCCAGAGAGACGAGGAATACGACCCTTCTTGTTAGTGATACAGTTCCCTACAATAGTTGTGACTTCGCTCATCCATCATTCACACACACACACACCCTCACCCTCTCCCTCTCCCTCAGGGCCTCACCAACCCACACCCTCACGTGAACAAATCAGTATCATATCAAAATATAATCATACAACAACACCTTACGTCAACTCAACCCCCTCAATTATTATTATGAGGTGCTGCAAAATTATACACGTGTTGTTCTTTATTACCAAAATATTTACTACGATGGAGCGAAAGTGTCAGTGGATATTTGATTATGGATGTACAGACACGAACACTAATTGGTATACAGGTGTGCTTCGAATACCTAGAGACAATAAACAGATGCACAAAAAGATCTCCTTTGGCATTAGTTTGTTGGTGAATTGAACTGTCCAAAGCTTCAACCAAAGCTGTATACTAATTAGTGCTTGTAACTGTGCAGCCATAATCAAATATCCACCGACACTTTCCCTCCATCGTAGTAAATATCTTGGTAATAAAGAACAACACGTGTATAATTCTGCAGCACCTCATAATAATAATTGAGGGGGTTGAGTTGACGAAGCGTACACGAGCGATAGAACAGAGAGACAGGAAAGGGAAAAGTCTCGTCTATACAGAACTAAACAAGGCTCAGTGATATAATGCTAACGTGGCGCCCATGCAGTTATCGTACTGGTGATTCGTCAATGTCCAGGAGAGATGTGCCTAAATTTACCACCACCAGCCCAGCACGTTCCCAAAATTGCTGCATGGCTCGTCACAATTCTCACCCAAATATAGATACCAACAGCTTGATGAGACTCCATGCCATACATATATATTTTTTTAATGATTTTTAAGACGAAATTAATGCGTTGTTGTTATTGTTATTGTTATTTTTCAACTGGGAACACGATCAAAAGAACACGAAACACACTGAAGGACACACACACACACACACACACACACACACACACACACACACACACACACACACACACACAAACACACACACACACACACACACAGACAGAGGTGCAGGGCGATCGATGGTGTGGTTGAGAGGAAGGTAAGAGATAGAGAGTGACAGATGGAAAGCCAGGATGAGAGAGAGAGAGAGAGAGAGAGAGAGAGAGAGAGAGAGAGAGAGAGAGAGAGAGAGAGAGAGAGAGAGAGAGAGAGAGGCAGGCGGACGCAGTTAAATTGGAGTGCTTAAGTTGATGTGAAATTAATATAGTGTTAAATTAGTTAAACTGAGACGCAGGAGAGAGAGAGAGACAGACAGACAGATGGCAGGAAATAGGCACAGAAGAAGAAGAAGAAGAATAAGAAGAAGAATACCCCGATAACCAAGAGCTGTGATTGGTTGGTTGGTGAAGAGTCAGACAGAGGAGGGAATGGTGAGTGAATTAAGCCAGAGTTAGTTCTGACAAATGCAGCAGCCCTGTGATTAAAGTCGCATCTCTCATAAAAGGGAGTGGACACGTGGATGGGTAAAGGGGAGTGAGGGGACAGTAGTGGGGAGGGACTGGGAGCTGTGGGGAGGGAGGGGTAGTAGTGGGGGAGTGGAGGGAGTGAGAATTGGGGGTGAGGTGCAGGAGAGTTACCAGGGAGAGAATAGAGAGAGGAGAGAATTAGTTAGAATAAGGAAGAGGGAGGGAGAGAGAGAGAAAGAAAGAGAGAAGTGGAGGGAAGGAAAGGAAGGGAGAATGGAATGAGGTGCATGGGAGGGAGGGTGAGTGGGAGGGAAAGGAAACTGGCGACAGGTATGGGTTGGGAAGGGAAGGTATAATAGATGGGATGGTCAGGAAATGGTTAGGGTAAGGGTAGGGAGGCATTGCGTTGTGGTTGTCGAGGGTAGAAAGGGATGGGATATATTTGAAGGAGAGAGAGAGAGAGAGAGAGAGAGAGAGAGAGAGAGAGAGAGAGAGAGAGAGAGAGAACAGAAACACACCCACAAGGACTTTAAAGAAACACACAAAATCCTAAGCCACTTCACCAAACCACATTGTCCTTTAAAGTGTGGCACTCCAGACAGTCTTGTGTTGTGTTGAGGAAAATGGCACCCACTTGGCACTCACCTGGCACTTCTTAAGGGGGAAGTCTTGTGTTGGTCATTCTGGAGCAACTGAATCCTCCAAACTATTCCAAGCAACAGAACACTCATTATTTTTGCTCTTGTGGTCCTGTTTCCTGGCATACTTTGGAGGAATCAAGGCACTTCAATGTAACAAAAACGAACTAGTTACCACCTTAATGTTCTTGGTGTATGGCCTAGGGTGTTTTTTTTTCTTCACCCTCAAACCCAAGTTACTCAAACGTGGTTCTATTTATTTATTTATTTATTTGTTTATTAGATATATTGTTATTCTTATCTTCAGTGACATTACGACATCCTGTTATTGTGATGGTGAAAAATGTAATCATAGTTAGTTTGTTCATGTGTTTACAAGTTAATGCTCGTGTATATACATTCACATACTGATTTTAGAAGTAATGTGATGAGGCAGATCTTAAAAAATATTCTATAGAAACGATTCACTGTCGTCTCAGTTCATGCCACCTTCTACACACACACACACACACACACACACACACACACACACACACACACACACACACACACACACACACACACACACACACACACACACACACACACACACACACGGTTTCAACTACACAACACTCAACTTTGATATGACAACTGTGAGTCTGGTTGGTTGGTTGGTTGGATGAGTTGACACACGATTCGTCACGTGTCACAACAAAGGCCAAGTCGTGTGTCTTTGATGTGTCTCAACCCTTACACACTACCTACTACGACTCCTTCCTTTCCTTCTTCCTCCTTTCTTCTTTCGTCTTCTCTTTCTTCCTTTCTTTCGTCTTCTTTTCCTTCCTTTCTTTCGTCTTCTTTCCCTTCCTTTCTTTCGTCTTCTTTTCCTTCCTTTCTTTCGTCTTCTTTTCCTTCCTTTCTTTCGTCTTCTTTCCCTTCCTTTCTTTCGTCTTCTTTTCTTCCTTCCTTCCTTCCTTCCTTCCTTCCTTCCTTACTTCCTTCCTTTCCTTCTTTCGTTTTCTTTTCTTCCTTTATTTCCTTCTTTCGTCTTCTTTCCTTCCTTCCTTTCCTTTCCTTACTTCCTTTCTTCCTTCTTTTGTCTTCTTTCTTACGTTATTTCCTACTTTCGTCTTCTATCCTTCCTTCCTTCCTTTCCTTACTTCCTCTCCTTCTTCCAAATAAGTAGTGTTTCGTGGCAATATTTGAACGACTCATTTATCTCCAATTTTCTAACTACAACACAGGGTCCCTTAATTACTGTTGGGTTTTACTGCTGCCCCGATAATAAAGAGCAAATTTACAGACTGACAGTACCCTCTTCTTCAAAAATTATTGGATCTCGTATTTCTGTTCTCAATCTTTCTCTGGTTCATAATCATCCTATTCAGAACTTCGGTGAAACTTTTTACTGTTTTCCTAAAAAAAAAATATTAAAAACTTTTGGTAAGAGTTTGCACAATTTCCACGTTACCCTCATTCCGTTTCCATCCATCTGCGAGGGAAAATATGAAAAAGTCGTGAACGAGAGTTAAAATATTCGACGCAATTTCGGGACTAGTGAATTGTGCCAAGAAACGCATTGCCTCAACACTGCCTAGGTCGTTTCCACAGTGGTATTGGTTTGTTTGTTAGCTTCCCAACCAATTGCACTTGTAAGGCTTCATTATGTTCCAAAAGCTGAGTATTATCTACATTCACAAAATCTATGAAACAGTCAGATAATGATGATCACTGTATAGTTTACTTACCAAATTCATTAAATAATTCACAGTTAGATAATGTTGATCACTGTATAGTTTACTCACCAAATTCATTAAATAATTCACCCATAAGTAATTTACACGCCTAACATTCTTTCGTTTACGTACTTACAAACCACTACGAATGACTGTGGAATCAACCCACAGTTTAAGTCATTTAGAGGAATCCTTATCCTTGAGTTGGCCACCAGAAGGACTGTCTTGTCGTACGTGTTTCAATATCATCAACCCCTTACACCAACCTCAGCACCTCACCTCTTTCTTGTGTTTACCTTCCCCTCGTTCTCCTTCCCATTCTAATCCGGTTTTTTGTCTGTGGTGAGTGTTTGCCCGTTCTGTTTATTTTCATTGATTGGTCTGGACGCTCGCTATGGTACAAGATTGACTCACTACTTAACTGTTTGTGTTACCATTGTACTGTGAAGGAAGGTGTACACTGTCTTGTAACTCGGTAAATGTGTGTACAATATTTTTTCCTCTGTATTTTTCCTTCATGAGTTGGATTGTCTCCAGTAATTACAGCATTGTGTACTCATCTATTATCAACAGGATTTTTATTTTTCATCAGTAATAGGCTTGATGAAAAATATGTCCAGAGTCGAAACATAAAAAAAAAAAAAAAAAAAAAAAAAAAAAAAAAAAAAAAAAAAAAACTAGAAGTAGAAGGCGGGGCAGAATAGAACAAAGTCAGATGGCAGGTCAGGGCAAGGTGGAGCAGGTCAGGGCAAGGCAGCGAGGCAGGACAAGGTTAGGTCAAGGGTCAGTATATGGGTAAGACGAAAAACAGAAACATTGATACACTCGCAATCCAAAATATTATGTATCTAGATTTGCTTCGAATAGCCTGATCGAGTAGTAAGCGAGCTCGAACAAATTATTATATACGTTGTAATTGGTTCACCAGTATGATTCATATGATTCGAAACTTCAACAAACAAGACCTGGATACAAATTTTGGATGGTGAGTGTACAGGATGTGGATACGTGTGAAGATGAAAAGGTGAAAGAGATAAAAAAAAAAATATTAAAAAAAAATAAACTGAGTGGTGTCTGAGTTGTCTCCAGTGATGAGGACCCTTGGTAAATAATCAATGGAGAGACAGAGGAGTGAGTGAGTGTTAGGGCGAAATCAGACCTGGGTGGCTTGGTTGGTGGGTTGGTTGGGTGGGTCAGGTCGAAGGTATAAAGTTGAAAGTTGGGGTGTGTGTGAGATAAGGGTAAGGGTAAGGGTGAGTGAGAGTTAAGGGGGAAGTTAAGTTATAGTTTTAGTTTTGTGTTGGTAAATCTGGAGCAGCTGTATGATTCCTCCAAACATTTCCAGGCTACAGCTAGGATACCATTATTTTTGTTCATCAGGTCCTGTTTTCTGGCACCCCCTAACGGGAACCGCCTTGTCGTGGTGGGGGGCTTGTGTGTTTCTGAGACCTGACGAGCTAGACTAGAGGGGGCTCCGGCCCCTGCTTACGTATTGGAATCAGTCATGGATACATATTATAGATCGTTACTGTACCAACCTTCTCAATGTGTTACAAGTTACGTATTGGAATCAGACATGGATACATATTATAGATCGTTACTGTACCAACCCTTTCAATGTGTTACAAGTTACGTGTTTGAATCAGACATGGATACATATTATAGATCGTTACTTTACCAACCTTCTCAATGTGTTACAAGATACGTATTGGAATCAGACATGGATACATATTATAGATCGTTACTGTACCAACCCTTTCAATGTGTTACGAGTTATGTATGTGTTGTGTAGTCGTCCATAACACCCAACACATCCGATACCTTCTTGGAATTTGTGTATATAGTGTGAGGTATATGTTTAGGCACGGGACACCTTGGCCGTAGTGGGGTGAAATGTGGCACCGTGCCTCATACCTGGCACTGGTACCACCTCACATTGATGTAGTGCCTCCTCCGTCTCATACTCCTCTTCCTCTACTCCTCCACTTCCTCCTCCTCCGTCTCATACCCCTCTTCCTCTACTCCTCCACCGTCTCATACCCCTCTTCCTCTACTCCTCCTCCGTCTCATACCCCTCTTCCTCTACTCCTCCTCCTCTTCCTCTACTCCTCCTCCTCTTCCTCTACTCCTCCTCCTCTCCTCTCCTCTCCTCTCCTCTCCTCTCCTCTCCTCTCCTCTCCTCTCCTCCCATTACCATCAGTATTTATTTAACTCATCACACCAACATTTCATAACCTGACGTGGACTTTACTGTCATGTGCCAAAGACATGACATAAATAAATTTCCCGTAACTTTATCTGCCTTGAATTATACGCACTCACAAATAACCTTTCATACAAAACGACGTATGTACAGTCACGAGGACTAATAATACGTATACATTTAGGTTGAATCTCTGAAAAGTCCACCAATTCACCAACGAAGTATAGTAGTTCCAATGGAGATTTTAGTGTTGTTGTGTATTTATTTACTGTCTCTAGGTATTTGAAGCACACCTGAGTACATATTAGTGCACGTGACTGTACATTTCGAAATCGCATCGTTAAGTAATGTACAAAATAATGACGGAATGTAAATAACGCTACGGAGATGTGTATGTGTGTTGTGTGTGTGTGTTGTGTGTGTGTGTGTTGTGTGTGTGTGTGTGTGTGTGTGTGTGTGTGTGTGTGTGTGTGTGTGTGTGTGTGTGTGTGTGTGTGTGTGTGTGTGTGTGTGTGTGTGTGTGTGTGTGTGTTTTAAGGTACTTGTGTATTTCTGTGTGTGTGAGACAGACAGACGGACAGACAGACAGACAGACAGAGGAACGAAGGCAAGAGAAAGAGAGTGAGAGAGAGATGTCTTCTAAGAGCACTTGACACAACTCCTTCATTTTGTCACACACTTGATCAATAACCTGGAGTGTATTGTTGTTGTTCTCTTGTCAGTGTATTGGGGTTGCTCCTCCTCTGGCCACACGTCCCACCAGAATATATAATAATAATAATAATAAAAATAATAATAATAATAATAATAATAATAAAAAGAATAATAATAATAATAAAAAGAATAATAAAAATAATAATAATAATAATAATAATAATAATAATAATAAAAAGAATAATAATAATAAAAATAATAATAATAATAATAATAATAATAATAATAATAAAAATAATAATAATAATAATAATAATAAGAAAGAATAATAATAATAATAATAATAATAATAAGAAAGAATAATAAGAATAAGAATAAGAATAATATGTACAGCCACAATCAAATATTTACTACGATGAAAGGAAAGTGTGGGTGGATATTATATTGTGGGTTGTACTCTACCTAATAATATGTTGTCGGTGCTTACTAATGTCGATATGCAGATTACGGTAGAATGAGTTTAATTAATACCATGTAATGTGCAGTTTGGCGTGGTCCATGCTGTTTGATCGGTCGCCTGTTAAATTTACTTCGATATCAGACCTGGTGCCTTGTATTCTGGCTGAGTCCCTGTGTGTTGTGTGTGTGTGTTGTTGCCAGGAGAGTGTGTTGTGATGCTGTGTGTGTGTGTGTTGTTGTTGTTGTTGCCAGGAGAGTGTGTTGTTGTCAGGAGAGTGTGTTGTTGTTTTGTTGTTGTCAGGACTGCGTTGTGTTGTGTTGCAGGGACTTGCTTGTGCTGTGTGTGTTGTTGTTGTCGGGACTTGCTTGTGCTGTGTTGTTAATACCTTCACACTCCATCCATATATCTAAAGGGTACCAGGTATAAAGGGTGAAAGCAAATGAAAATGGTGTAAGTAGGTGTAAAGGGTGTAAGGAAATGTAAAGAGTGTAAGAAGGTGTAAAGGTTTAAGGAGATGTAAAGGTGTAAGAAAGTGTAAAGGTTTAAGATGTTAATGGGTGTAAGAAGTAAAGAGTGCAAGGAGTTGTAAAGAGTGCAAGGAAGTGTAAAGGTGTAAGAAGGTGTAAAGAGTGCAAGGAGGTGTAAAGGGTGTTAGCAGGTAGGTGTAAAGGGTGTAAGCAGGTGTAAAGGGGGAAGCAGGTGTCGAGGCTACAAGCAGGTGCAACAGGGAGTAATAAATATAACAGGTCAGGCAGCAGCGAGGAAGTACACATAATTTTTGCTCAGGTTTACGAGTTTGGCCCTGGAGAGGTTTCCTGGCAGTATTATATATATTTATTTTTTCCCCTCTAAAAATTACGTGAACTTATTTTATACCAGCTAGACCCGTTCCCATTAATTCAGTTTGTTTATGCATGTATAATATAGGATGTTAACTTTTCTGTGTAAGGCTAGTATATACATTTGACCATGCACCTTTTACACTGAGTTGAGTTATTGATGGGGTTTCGTGGCAATGTTTGAAGGACTCTTTTGCCTCCCACACCCCCTTAAGTGTATTAGAGCATGTTGGGAAGGTTGTCCTTGAAGGGTGCTTATTAAGGGAGAAGTTTTGTGTTGGTAGGTAATTATGGAGCAACCGAATCCTCCAAACTCTTCCAAGCAACAGAACACTATTCCTTTTGCTCTTCTGGTCCTGTTTCCTAGCATGCTTTGGAGGAATCAAGGCTCTCCAATGTAACAACAAAGAATTACTACCTTAAAGGGTATTAATAAACGTATTATATTACTATAGTCAACATACTAAGTCTGTAGTGCAATAATTAAGATTTCATTAATTGGTGGCTTTACTGAGATTAATCGCTTCAAGCCTTAAAGTTCGGTGATGTTCGTGAGAAAATGATCAAACTAACACCATAAAAGCTGTGTCCGTGATTTCTCTCACTGATTCGTTCGTTCAGTTCCATTAACACTTTGTCATTTGCCGCCTCTCATACAACACCAACAATGTAACAGTGAAAGGCAAAAGTCGTATCCAGAGAATTGGTGAAAGCGTTAGTTCAGGTTGTGGTTAATTATAATATATTTTCAGGCAGAAGAAAGTTGTTTTTTCCTCCCTGAAGAAACGGCGAGGGATTCCACCGTCACTCGTCAGGAAGTTCCTTGAAAGGTGAATGTACTGAATGAGGACGTCTGCTGTTTCCGGTCCTGATGAATGAGACTTGGATCCCTCGCCATTCCTTCTGGTTGGAAAAACAACATTATTCTGGTTGTTAAAGTGTACTGGGGTTATTATCGTCAGTGGTATGAGGTGGTGGAATGTTTTACATGAAAAAATATATGTAGACAAAAGTCATACATCTTGTTTCACTACAAAGTTAAGGTTAATTGGTAATACTGTTGATGGGACTACTATATATAGGTGGTACTACTGCATGGTGTACCTACTGATCCTGTCACTACTGTTTGGTGGCACTAGTCTTGTTGGCACTACATAGGGTGCTATTGGTGTGGCGTCACTCGAGTGATCAGCATTCCTGGCACCCAACCCATTAATCACTGTCACTGCAGCCGTAAATACCCAGGCTGTCTGGCTCACTGACCACCAAGCAAATTTCACCACCGTCTACTCAGTGGAGAGTAGGACAGCACAAGGCAGGTGGAATAGGCATTAGATTATGTTGTGTGGAAATGTGAAAAGTAAGGACAGCACAGGGCAGCTGGAATAGGCATTAGATTATGTTGTGTGGAAATGTGAAGAGTAAGGACAGCACAAGGCAGCTGGAATAGGCATTAGATTATGTTGTTTGGAAATGTGAGCTGAGATTTTGTTCGGTGAAAATGTAAGGTGGAAAAAAGAGTAAAGGAATGTAGAAGAAATATGTCATCTTGAAGAAGTAAAGGAGAATAATGTGTTGAAATATACATGTGGCACGAAGGTGATGAACTGTTATAAGAGAAATATATATACAGTCTACACAATTACTCGAGTGAAAACAGGTTGATATTTAATGCTGATGAAAAAGAAGAATAATGACATAAGTGCACAAAGACAAAGGTCGTGTAAAAACGCCAGAGGTAATAATACAGATGCATACAAATACACATAATACACAAAAAATCATTATAGGTGTATGTGCATGCCAGGTAAAGACGCAACAGGTGTGTGATATAAAGTAATCATGGAGGTGCCAAAGAGGATTCAGTGATAATACAGTATAAGCTTCGTAAAGAAAAGGAAAATAATCGTTAATCGTGTGTGAGAGAGAAGTGACAAAGCATACAACTAAACCTGAGAATATTAGAACACATGTGCACAAGATAAAATAAAAAATACAATTGCGTTTAAGTAGGAAGAGGTTAACAAAACAAAGCAGCCAAGAGAGAAAGAGTCAAAGAACGTGATTACCCAGTGGAAGAAAGGAAGGAAGGAAGGAGATTAAAGGCTCACAAAACAGTAAGTATGAAATTTACACAAGAGCTTAAACACAGAAGAGAGATTGGATGATAATGTTTGGAGAGACCAGAGGCAGAGGGCAACTACAGCCTCATATAAGATTAATCTCGACCTTCCCTGCTGGCCTGCCTTCCTTCCTCTCTCTTCACCTCGTTGTTGTTGTTGCTGTTGTTGATGTTGATGATGATGATGTTGATGTTGTGTTACCTAGTTCCCAGTTACCGACAGAGAGAGAGAGAGAGAGAGAGAGAGAGAGAGAGAGAGAGAATGAATCAACAGTATCACCATTTCTCTCCTGTGGGAATTTTATCTTTCTTCACTCTATCACTTACAAACACCTTCCCATTATTTAAGGAGATGAGGGAGTAGGGGACAGGCTGAGAGAGAGAGAGAGAGAGAGAGAGAGAGAGAGAGAGAGAGAGAGAGAGAGAGAGAGAGAGAGAGAGGTGATGGCAAGGCAAGGCAAGGACACACACACACACACACACACACACACACACACACACACACACACACAAACCCCATGAACTGAAGTTGCTGTAATCACCCCTAAATGGTCGTGGCACTCACAACAATACCTTCTTATGGGGAAACATTATTTGGGTTCGGGGGGCGAATTTGAGAGGCATACTGCTTACTCCAACCTATACCACGCAACAGGCGAGCTGAGTCACCACTGTTATTTAATTGGAGTTTGAGTTTGGTGGCCGCGTTTGGAGGAATCAGCAGGCCTCTAATCCCTCAACATAAAACAAACGACCCCCTCTTTAAGCACACACACACAGTCGTACACACAATGCTTACTAACACACCAATTAGCCGACTAACGAGGCTGGGAATAACAGCAGACAGACGTAATTGTGTTCATCACCAAATAACCACCAAAATGGGAGTTAGTTAGTTAGTTAGTTAGTGGTATTATTTTATTTTTCTATTTTTTTTTTTTTTTTTTTTTTTTAAGAGGGCTCAACTCTGCTGCAATGTATTTTGTTTATCGTACTTATAACTTGCTGTATATGTGTATTTGTGTTTGTATTATATAGCCTGTGTTTTGAGAGGGTTAAAATCTGTAGTACGTAATATTGCCTGTAAAATTTATTATACTGACTTGGAATGGTGTACAGTCGACCTTAGAAATTCATACACAAAGGTTACAAAGTTTTTTTTTTATTCTGTACAGTCACGAGCACTAATAAATATACAGTTTTGGTTGAAACTTTGAACAATCCAATTCACTAAAAAAAATCATTCCATTGTGCTTTTATTTACGGTTTCTAGGTATTTGAAACACACTTGTATACTTATTAGTACTCGTGACTGTACAGGAGGCGCCAAAAGTCCTGTCGCTAAATCTGCAAAGTCATAAAGTAAGTATGGAAATATAATCTTCAGGGACTCGTAAATAAAAACAAAAATAAAAACAGAAGTATATTCATTTAGTCTCTGGATATCATATTTCTGTATATATGGTGAATGTGTTTATTTGTTTATTTATTTATTTATTTATTTATTTATTTATTTATTTATGTTAGGAGTAAGGCGACACGACTTTTTTTATTACCGCGGACTGTACGTACAATTGCCTTCACTTATAACTGGTACAGGACTAGAGGACTGACAACGCTGAATGTACTAGTTATAAGTGCTGGCAACTGTAGATGCCTTACACGAATCGTCTCAAACAGTACAACCGGCAACAAATATTCTCGTCCATCTCATATGACCAGCTTGTTGCATTCTGAACCAGTCCTTACTCCAACAACAACATACGTATAATTTATCATGAGAACTATATCGGTCATCTCAGCATTAAAATTGTATTACAACATCACTATAGCTCGCGTCCATCTCATGACTTTAATAATGTTAATATGACTAGATAGTAGCATTCTCAACCAGTTTTTATTCCAACAACATACGTAATTTACCACATGTGAGCTATATCTGTCATCTCTGCATTTAAATTGTGTTAAAACATCACTATAGCTCATACATACATACGTAGGTGGAAATGAAGCGAACTTATGCTGTCGACTGTACATAACCATTTCCAACAATCGGGACAGGAAATCAACTGGGAACTAGTTCACTTGATTCGCTCACAACTTCGACAACACCTGTATACACACACACACACACACACACACACGGTGAATTTCCGAATGAGCTCGCTATCATAATCGTAAATAATTGATTAATTCTCCGATAATAACAATTGGAATTTATCTGTGAAGGTGGTGAGTGAGTGAGTGGTGGACTTTTAAGGGGGAAGTTTTATGTTGGTAAATCTGGAGCAACTGAATCCCCCAAACTATTCCAATCAACAGAACACCATTATTTTTGCTCCTCTGGTCCTGTTTCCTGGCATACTTTGGAGGAATCATGGCACTTCAATGTATGTATCAAAAGTATACTCTCATCCCCTTATTAATTAAAGATAGTAGGTAGTGTATTAATGAAAGATACCGGTAGTAGTGTTTTAGTATTCAAGGCTTTCCAACTATAAGCGAGAATAATGTCGATTAGGAATGAAATATGGTAAAACTTTGGTCCTTCTCTTCTCAGTAATAACCAAAGTTTTAGCAGGATAGTGAAAGGGTATGTACTGATCAACACACACACACACACACACACACACACACAGACAGTATTCACGTCTTGTACAGGTCATGTCAGTAATCAGGTCACGTCACAAATCAACACAGGTCACTACTCAACACACACACACACACACACACACACACACACACACACACACACACCCGCCCTCACCACCCTAGGGATGCTACCTCTCTCCAAACACCACCTCAATATCACCAGCCAGTTTGCTCAAAAATTACTGGTCCACCCCCGCCACCGAGACCTACTACCACCAGACGCTCCAAGACCAACACGGACTACAAGACGATATAACAAGCTACAACCTATCAGGGCCAGAACGGAGAGATATAAGAAGAGCCCCATCCCCACTATGACTAACATTATAAATAACATGTAAACACACACACACACACACACACACACGATAATCCAGCCTACCCCTTTCCTACCTGACATCCAGTAATCCTCACCAGACCTCACACCTACAGTCCCCCACTCCCAGATTCCACTATCACACACACACACACACACACACACACACACTCTCGCTTATGTATATACTATTTATTATGCTCATCATTATCATGCTCATCCCCATAATGTATTGTCACTATGTATATTTTCAGCCCTATGGCTGCCAAACCAATCAATAAACCGTTTATTATTATTATTATTATTATTATTATTACACAGACAGACAGACAGAGTAGCCTATTCACGTCTTGTACAGGTCAGGTCACTACTCAACACACACACACACACACACACACACACACACACACACACACACAGACAGACAAAATATTCACGTCTTGTACAGGTCAGGTCACTACTCAACACACACACACACACACACACACACACACACACACACACACACACACACACACACACACACACACACACACACACAGACAGACAAAATATTCACGTCTTGTACAGGTCAGGTCCAGGATAATAATTGTATTTGCCAAGGGAGAATATTCACATCATTATTTATGTATATTAGTTAGTGTCTGCAGGGTTCAAATTATCTTCACCAAATTTGCAATATCTTCTCTTCTCTTATTATTAATGTTTTCTTTCGTTATCATTTTCCATCGAGGTTTTTTTTTCGTTATATTTTATTGTGTTTTGTGTTCTGTTGTTATAAATTTTCTTCGAGTGTTCTATTATCATATTTGTGTTTTTCGTTATCATAATTTCTTTCACACACTCTCTTTGTTTTCTCTTTGCTTTGATAATTTTCTGTTGATCTTTCATTTCCCTGCCTGCTCTCTCTTTGTTATTATCTTTATTATTATTCTCTTTATTATTCTCTTTATTGCTCCCTTTACCACTCCAGCAATGTGCATCTACTGATCTTCATGTCTTATTCTCTCTCTCTCTCTCTCTCTCTCTCTCTCTCTCTCTCTCTCTCTCTCTCTCTCTCTCTCTCTCTCTCTCCTTTTTCAGTCTGGTTTCCATTGTTTCTCGTCCTTACACTTCTTTACCCTCGCTTCCTTTGTCTCCATTGCGTTCTCCTTCTATCTTTCGTTCTCTCACTCTTCCTCTTCCTCCATTGTCTGCTTCTCCTTTCCTTTCCCCTCATTCCCACCTCCTTTCTCTCCTCTTTTCCCTCCTCTTTTATCTCTTTCTGCATTCCCTCCTCCTCCTCCTCCTCTTCTTCCTCTTCCTCCTCCTCCTCCTCGTCTTCCTCTTCACTATCATCATTCTTTCCTTTCGTCTTTACACATTTTCTCAGTGTTTACTCTTTTCTTCCCTTTCCTTGCTCCCACCACGTCCCTGTATGCCAGTTCCTCCTCCCTCCTCCTCCTCCTCCTCCTCCACCACCTGTAGCTGCGGTAGTAAAGGCTGGCACGCCCTTCCATTACCCTCTTATATACAGCAGTAACCTCGCCCCCTGCCCTCCTCACCCCCTCCCCTCCTCGCCCCCTGCCCTTCTCACCCCCTCCCCTCCTCACCCCCTCCCCTCCTCACCCCCTCCCCTCCTCACCCCCTCCCCTCCTCACCCCCTTCCCTCCTCACCTCTCTCCCCCGTGCCAAGTAGCGTCAGTGGGAGGAGTTTTATACCCAATACTGTATAGTCAACACAGAATGGGAGTTTGTTGGTTGGACCTTTAAATCGAAATGGAAAGATGAAGGCTGTGGAAGAATGTGAGGTGTTTTACTCTGACACAGGCCAAGTAATAGTTAAAAGGAATTAATTATTCTTTTACTCAATAAAAAATAAAGTTTTAGGCGATTGGGATACGAATTTTGTGTTGGTTGGACTTTAAAGTCGAAGAGGAAAGAGGAAGGCTGTTGTTACTCGTGGAAGAATGTGAGGTGCTTTACTCTGACACAGGCTCAGTGTGAGTTTCATGGAAGTTTTTCCCAAAAGAAATATAAAGTTTTAGGCGATTGGGAAACAAATAATAATTGTAGTGAGGAATGACTCACCTGACGAGAGTGAAAGATTGCTGTTTGTGTGTGTGATGAGTTTTACCCTGACAAAGATACCGAAGGTGTGCTTGTTATATATATATATATATATATATATATATATATATATATATATATATATATATATATATATATAAACCCCAAATGTTTATGAATGTATGTGTGCGCCTGTGTGTGTGTGTGTGAGCTGATTTATACCTCTAAGGGTCTTGATGGTGTACAGTCTGAGGTAAGAGGTTTATTTTTATTTTTAGTGTCAAGGAAAGTGTTTTGGTGCCAGTATATAGGAGAGACTCATGTGTCCTAACGAAGGTGCAGACGTGACGTGGTGGGAAAAGTGATGTGTGTGTGTGTGTGTGTGTGTGTGAGAAAGGAGGACACGGCGAACGAACGAAAGGTAGAATAGAAGAATTGTAAAAAATATGTGTGTGTGTGTGTGTGTGTGTGTGTGTGTGTGTGTGTGTGTGTGTGTGTTGTGAATGGAGGACACGGTGAACGAACGAAAGGTAGAATGGAATAAGAGGATTATGTCTCACTTCCCCATTCAAACACACATACATACACACACATATACATCCATACATCCTTGCATACAGTACTCTACATACTTACTCTGGCTGGCTTCTTCATCCACCAGTCCTGTATATCCTAAGTATAAGTAAAGGAACTCAGATTTGTATAGAGGTAAATTGGAGGTAAATGAGTCCTTCACACACACACACACACACACACACTCCTTCCTATCATATTTTTTTTTTCTCTCTGTCTGTGTGTCTCTCTCTCTCCCTTGTATTCTCTTCATCTTCTCTCTCCCTCTCTCCTTTGTTTTCTCTTCATCTTTCTCCCTCAATTCTTTCTCTCGTTTTCTTGATCTCGTATTCTCTCATTCTTTTATTTTTTTATTTTTTTCTCTCTGTTTCTCTCTCTACAAATTCATTCTGTTTTCATCCCTTTTCCCTCTCTCGGGACGTGTGTGTGTGTGTGTGTGTGTGTGGTTTTCTCGCATCTGTTTCTCACCGTGTATTTCTTTCACACACTCTCTTTGTTTTCTCTTTGCTTTGATAATTTTCTGTTGGTCTTTCATTTCCCTGCCTGCTCTCTCTTTGTTATTATCTTTATTATTATTCTCTTTATTATTCTCTTTATTGCTCCCTTTACCACTCCAGCAATGTGCATCTACTGATCTTTATGTCTTATTCTCTCTCTCTCTCTCTCTCTCTCTCTCTCTCTCTCTCCCCTTGTATTTTACTTTTTTTTAATCTTCCTCTCCCTCTATGCACGTTATTATCACCCTCACCTTCACCCTGCACCCTCACCAATCACCCTTCACCCTCCCCCTTCACC
This sequence comes from Petrolisthes manimaculis, assembly GCA_034508575.1. NCBI lineage: Eukaryota > Metazoa > Arthropoda > Malacostraca > Decapoda > Porcellanidae > Petrolisthes > Petrolisthes manimaculis. The sequence goes on from JAWZYT010001899.1 coordinate 36,394, forward strand.
CTCACCATTCACCCTCACTCCGATGACTATCTGGGACCTCGTTAATTTAACCTCCAGCATTTTTTTTTTCACCCTGGAATCCGTTTTCTCTTCCTTCCTTCCTTCCTTCCTTCTTTCCTTCATTTGCATACTCGTCCATCCATTTCCTCCTTTTCTCCCTTCCCTCCTACCTTTCCTTCCCTCCTCTTTTTCTCCCTTCCCTCCTTCCTTTCCTTCCCTCTTTCTTCCTTACCGTCCCTCCCTCCCTCCCTCCCTCCCTCCCTCCCTCCCTCCCTCCTCCTCCTCCTCCTCCTCCTCCCTCCTCCTCCTTTTCCTTCCTTTCTGTTCGCATTTCTTTTCTTCCCTACCGTCCTTCCTTCCCTCCCTTCCGTTCGTATTTCTTTTCTTCCTTTACTTACTTTCTTCCTTCATTTGCATACTGGTTCATCCTTCCCTCCTTCATTTTTTCCTTCCTTCCTTCTTCCTTTCCCTCCTTATCTCAGTTCCCTCCTCCTTCCATTCTTCCTTTCCCTTTTCCCTTTCATTCTCACCATTTTCAACATCATAACTCTCTCTCTCTCTCTCTCTCTCTCTCTCTCTCTCTCTCTCTCTCTCTCTCTCTCTCTCTCTCTCTCTCTCTCTCTCTCTCTCTCCATGTTTTTCCCTTTTCTCCCTTCACTTTCCACCTGTCTCATATTTTCTTGTTTCGTCTTCCTCTCTCTCCTTTCCTTTCCTTTTCTGCCGGTTTTTTACTTTTATCTTATTCTATTTTCGTTCTTGCCTTCCATTCTCACTTCACCTTTTCTTTTCTTTTCTTTTCTTTTCTTTTCCTCGCTCTGAACACTTTGGAAACTTTGCACACTTTTGTACGGTATTTGTGTGTGTGTTGTGTGTGTGTGTTTTGTGTGTGTGTTGTGTGTGTGTGTGTGTGTGTGTGTGTGTGTGTGTGTGTGTGTGTGTGTGTGTGTGTTTTAAGCCTTAGATTATAATTAGTTCATATTTTGACATGACGTTTCAATTAAATATAAATATATACTTGTTTCTCGACTTTAATAAAACGTTGGACATTATTGTATACAGACGTGATGATAATAATGTTGTTATAATGTATAATACCTGACGTAAATAATGATAATATATAAGTCTCTTCACTAAGGTGTTAATTAACGAGGTCCATGTACTGTATAACCGAATTAGACGCCAGAAGTGTTCTCATTAATTAAGTCAATACATTTTATTTCACGGTCTCTCTTCATTCCTTCCCATATCCCTCGATGTCTCAATGATGTCTGATGTATTTTTCTTTATAATTTTTCTGTATCTAGTGGTTAATGTATATCTGTCCATCGATATGTGTGTTTAATATATCTTTATCTTTGTTATATGTCTGTCTGTTTGTCTGTGTATGATATTTATGTCTCTGTGTGTCTGTTTGTTTATCTATACTGTCACCCTAACTATCGTCTGTGTCACACCTGCCTCCTGTCAAACAATATTGGCCTCCCCAACACCACCACTTCCCTCCAGACTTGTTATCAGCTCCCTTCCTCATCCACCATCTTAATACCTCCCATTATGAACACCTCCAACCCACTCACTCACTCACTCACTCACTCGCACACTCACTCACTCACTCACTCACTCACTCGCACACTCACTCACTCACTCACTCACTCACTCACTCACTCACTCACTCACTCACTCATTCACTCACTCACTCACTCACTCACTCACTCACTCACTCACTCACTCACTCACTCACTCACTCCAGTCAGTTTTAAATAATTATTCCATCGTCGATATTGTACAGTATAGTGTAATTTTCCTATGAATGTGGAAGATATTATATTTTAGAAACAGTTTTGTGTAGTGATGCTGTGAATACATACATACATACATACCATCTATATATCATAAACATTATCATAAACATTCTAAAAAGCATGAACATTGAGAGATATCGGAGGTATAATATGAAACTAAATTGGTTTCAGTGTGTAGCGGCGGTCCCTGTCAGTCTCACTCCCAATATTATACACACCTACTCTAAAGGGCACCAATTGTAACACTAGAGTAACACCCGTAGTTTAAAAACATTTGAGGGCCCTTACTGGAGCTCTATGAACCCGCCAAACTACTCCAGGCAACAGATTCCCTATTCGAAACACTGAAGCTCATTGTGGCCTGGTTTATTTGGAGGGTTCATAGAGCTCCAGTAAGGGCCCTCAATTTTTTTAAACTACGGGCCTAACTTTGTGAGGGAGTTTGTTGAAAATGGCTTGAACAACGACTGTCAGTAACAACAGTTGGAAACAGAGTACAATGCATAAAGGATTACTATTGGACATTGAGGACCCTGTGATCGTATATATGAAAAAAATGGGAGGCTTCTGATTCCCCCTGACCATGCCACGAAACACGCTTCCTCTTCCATATAGGTGGTGTTTCGTGGCAATATTTGAAGGACTCGTTAACCTCCAAATTTCTGACAATATCACATACAGGGTCCCTTAACTGAATACGGTATGAATATGTTTTAGTAATAGAAAAAAAAACATTGTGGGCATGAGTGATGGATTATAGTCATCCTTATCAAACAAGTCTGCCAAGTTTATTCATGAACAAGACATACACTAACGTAGATGTATACAGGTGTGAGGGTGACAGATGTATACAGGTGTGAGGGTGACAGGTGTATACAGGTGTGAGGGTGACAGGTGTATACAGGTGTGAGGGTGACAGGTGTATACAGGTGTGAGGGTGACAGGTGTATACAGGTGTGAGGGTGACAGGTGTATACAGGTGTGAGGGTGACAGGTGTATACAGGTGTGAGGGTGACAGGTGTATACAGATGTGAGGGTGACATGTGTATACAGGTGTGAGGGTGACAGGTGTATACAGATGTGAGGGTGACAGGTGTATACGAACTGTCATTTATTTATCATTGTCGGCTGACTCTCGTTCTACTTCTTCTGTTCCCTAAACTTCATCTTATCCCGTCTCCTTCTCCCAATGTAATTTCCTCAGTAACACCCTTCTCCTTTCTTGTCATCAATCCTCTGTTCGTCCCCTCCATGGTCTGTACTCCAGAGAACGCCCTTTGTCCTTTCTACACCTTTCCACCCACCAGCCCCAACCTTTCCACCCACCCACCCACCCACCAGCCCCAACCTTTCCAGTTCTGTTATACACCACCATTGTCTTCCAGTGTCCCAGTCAACTCTAGTCGTTTCTTTCCTCTTTTCGTTCGTCAATTTTTTCCCTCCTCCTTCTTCTTGTCTGTAAGGTTTATAGGAGCACGTCTATCTACCTCAACATAACGTAGCATATTGAAAGGTGATCTATTATAACTGTACCACAAAATGTTAAAGGGATTTCACAATCTCTCTCTCTCCCCCTCTCTTTCCCTCCAGAGTCCGACAAAGTTTCCATGACGTGGTAAGGTGGAATTTAATCTTTCTTCACACAGTAACTTTTGGTGACGTGGAACTACTGTAGGTGAAGGAGGAACTAGGGTGTGGGTCGTGTGGAGGGAACGAATGTGGAGGTGGTGAAGGAAGGGAAGGAATAAGGGGAAGAACAGGATGGGTACGTGGAGTATATAATTTTATAGGACCTGTGGTGAGAAGAAAGTTTGTTTGGATGTGGTGAAGAGTAGATTTTGTTGTAGTTGTTGTTGTTGTAGTGTTTCGAGATCTTCATTGACGTTGCCGCTAAAGGCCATGAAGTTAGGTTAAGGGGAAAGTTTTTTTGTGTTGGTAATTCTGGAGCAACTTAATCCTCTAAACTATTCCAGGCAACAAAACACCATTAGTTTTGCCCTTGTGGTCCTGTTTCCTAGCATACTTTGGAGGAATCAAGGCACTCCAATGAACCAAAAAAATAAATGAATATTGATGGTAGATAAATGACGTCCTGAAATTAATAAAAGAAATGAAAAGCAATTATAACAATATTTAAGGTAGGAAATGTTGGGGGTGGAAGAGGTGGAGGAGATAGATGGAGAAGTGTGGATGAAGTGGACAGAGGTGGAGGAGATAGATGGAAAAGTGTGGTCAGAGGTGGTTGGTGGAAGAGGTGGAGGTGGAAGAGATGGAGGTGGAGGAGAAAGATGGAAATGTGTGGATAGGGTGGACAGAGGTGGTTGCTTGGTTGGTGGAAGAGGTGGAGTAGATAGATGGAAAGGTGTG